>JAODAL010024682.1:0-60089 GCA_025379985.1 Phyllomedusa bahiana | reverse complement strand
GCCGGGGTGGGGGTTGTATTTTTGGGGGGTGGGGGGGGGGGGGTAAACCGGGGTACGGGGGGGGGGGGCCCCGGGGGTTTGGGGGGCGGTTTGAAACCGCCCCGGTGCAGGCGGCGGCCGTGAGGGGCTGCAGGGCCCTGGGGGGGGTGACCCAGCCATGCAGCCTTTGGGCGGGGGGGGGGCCTGCCCCGGCCCCCTGCCACGGGGGTTCCGGTCGTGATGCGACCATTGCGGCCCCTGTAGCGCGCCACAAAACGGCACTCGGGGCCCCCCGGGGGGGGAACACCGCCCTTCCTCGGCGGGCGTCCGGGCCGGCCTGGGGCCCGGCCCCTAGGGGGCCCGGGGGCCCAAATGCCCGTTTGCCCTTGGTAAAGTCCGGGCCTGCACCCAGGCAACAAAATGAAAAATACAGGTCGGTGGTTTTAAAAATCCTAGTGGGCCCAAGGATTTAGGACTTTTCTAAAAAAAAATGTTGTCTGGCAAAATTTAAAATGAAATTTACACAATAATTGTGTATTTTTAAAAGTAAAAGTCCCCTGGTGGAACTAAAAGGAAAGTAAAAAAAAGTTTCATATATTTTATTTAAATAGAATAAAAAATATTAAAGCACAGACTAGGCTCTTGGATGGGGATTCTCCGATACCTGGTTCGTAATTAATTATGGGAGGGGGGGGGCCCTAAATCGGGGAGGGTCGCACGCTCCCCCCCTCCCCCATGTTTTGTTGTGGGAAAAAATTTTAAGGGCTCAGAGGGTTTTAATTTGGGTTTTTTCCCTATGTTAATGTACAAGGACGTGGAAAGACAAGGGGCGACATGTATGAATCTCGCCACGTCGGGGGGGCCCCTTTTTCTCCCGGGTTTTTCCCGGCAAAATTTTTGCCTGATTTATTCGGCGTGGGGCGCGCTCTACATACTATGAAAAAGGTCCGCTTCGCCTCGCCAGTGTTTGGGGCTTTAGTGGGGACTTAGGCGAAATTGCGGCGCTTGGCGCCTATGATTGCCCCGAGGTGTGCACTCATATTTAAAATGTAAAGTCCGCCGCGGGCCCCCCAAATGTGTGGGGGGGCAAATGGGGGGACATGGGCGCAGTGCGGCGTGCGTCATGACTTTGAGTCCCCCAGGGGGTGCGCTATAAAATGCTGGGGAAAATCCGCCGCGCTCCCCCATGTATGGGGCGCGTGCGGGACTTAGGAAAGGAGGGACTGCCCGAAGATGTGTTCCGATTCGAAACAGGCTAGAAAAAGCGAAAAAATCATTAAAGAGTCGTGCGGAGTATAAATAAAAAATCCCCTTTTATAAAGGGGGAAAAACATTTCAAAAAAGAGCTAAAAACCTCAAAAAAAAAAAAATAATAAAAAATCATTTAAAAAATCTAGAACGGCTCAAAATCAAAAATTGGATATTGGAAATTGCCGGGAAATCAGTAATTAAAATTTCGAAAGCTTTTCTTTGGTTTGGGCAGAACGGCCCAATCAAAAAGGAGCGACAGTAAACCATTAAAACTATGGAGAACTATTGACCAATCAGAATCAAAGGCGGGACATTTTCAAAATACAGAAAAACAATACAGAAAAAGAGGATTGGGCTGGAGCTGCGGGGGGCTTTGCTATTGGGCCCAATGAAATAGGAGCGACAGAGACCCTTATAGTTATGGAAAAGTTTAACCAATCAAAAAAAAAGGCGGGACAGTTAAAATACAGAAAAATGCGAAAAGAGCTGATTGGTTGGAGCTAGCGGGCGTTTGGGCTTCCCAGCCAATCAGAGGGAAAATATTCTCCTATTGTGTTAGGGAGAGATCGGCGCAATGAAATTCGGTTCCAGCGCCGTGCGGCATGGAGTATGAATAAAAAACTTTTTTTATTAGTTGAAAAAATTTTCTTTGAAAAGGCTCAACCTTCTACTTATTCAATATCTAGGGCAATGCAATTTAATTCTACACATATGTCCATCTACTGTCACATACATTTTTCTTTGTGTTTGCAACATGGTTTTACTACCACGGTATATGGATTTTGATCAATCTATCTTTTTCCAGACATAGATGAATAGCATATGGATCCATATGGATGGAACATATTTAAATAAATATTCAAGCACAAACATATGTGTGAAGTTTCCTTTTATGCATATACAGGGCTCAGACTCAGTGTTAACATGACTATATCTGTCCCAGTTGCTATTGACCACTAATATCGTTACAATCGGAGCCTGGCTCTCAGTTGCAGCTTCTGTGCGATCATCATAACATGTACAAAATGGTGCCTTAAAGGGTTTGACTCACCATGCTGTTTTACAGAACTACTGGCAGCTTCAGACTCACACTTCCTGGTTAATTTGTGGCCAGTTCTACAGCAGTGATTGGCATATCAGCTCTGCTACTTCGAGCTGATCCTGTTAGAGTTAGAGTGCAGAAGGGTTTTAAACTATGCACAATGCTTAAAAGCTCTAAAGGGTTGAAGCTTGTCAGTAAGTAATGTAAACAAGCTTCAGTCTTTCAATATAAGGAACACAGCAGGGAGTTGCATCACCATCCCAACCACTGCTGTAGCCTGTAAGAGCAGAGAGAGTTGGTAACTAGGGAAGCTTGTGTACAAAAACAGGAGATAAGATATGCTTCTAATTCTGAAGAGAATACCCTATAAATAATAATAACCAGGACAATGTAAAAAATAATAAAAATATTGGACAACCCAAAAATCAGTAACAATAACCAAAAAAGGGGGAAGACCAACACAAAAAAAGATTTAAAAAATTGCTTTTTTAAACAAAAATGCACTCACAACAGAAAAATAACCAAAAAAGCTAAATTTTACAAAAAATACCACACCCAGAAACCAAGAAAAACACATACACAGGGATTTAGGGTCACATAATAGCAATTCCAATAAAAAAAAATGAAAGCCACCAGAAAAAACATCTAATGAGGTATAGCACAAATAAAGCAAATGAAGACAGTAAAACTTATATATCGATAGATAGATAGATAGACAGACAGACAGACAGACAGACAGACAGACAGACAGACAGACAGACAGATAGATAGATAGATAGATAGATAGATAAAATAATACTACTATGTCAAAGATGCATCCAGTACTTTTGGCAACAAAAGTATCTTGTTTTCGTAATCTGAGAAGACCACAAACATAATCCTCATGGGTTTCACTAATGCTTCACCAATGCTTTTCCCAAATTCAAAAGCTTTATTGAAAATCATCTAATAACATTCTTAGCACAGAACAAGCAAATTTGCAGTAAATTATTAATTTTCAAACAATACTCTTTATATTTCAAATGAGAACAGAGTCACTCCTTAGGCATAAAATTGTAGACAGTGGACAACACAATGAAATACATGAATGAGTCAGAGATGAGATTGCACCCATTTGCAAAGCTCAGTGATCGATGCAAATGTGTGGCTTTATAAATCCTGTGCATTAGTAACAATAAAACTGAAACATATTCTAAATCAAACAGAACCACTGTCGGCAATGAAGATATATTGCAAGGCAATCTTATGTAATCTGGTTATTTTTTGATTTAATATAAGCGGGGGAAAGGGGGGGGGGAGGGATGAGGAATAGTGGATGACCCCCCCCGATTACGTTGACTATCGTCATCGAGTCGATAGTCGATATCGGCAATTATCAAGACGATTTCCGATGGTCGATAATAGATTATCGCCGATGACCATTAAAGTCTATGGGAGAGGAACAACACCTTCATTATAATACCCAAACAGGACTGGAGAAGCTGGAATTAACATCCACAACAGTCAAATGGATACGTGCTACATCTTAGGCAACACACTTAGGTTATAAAAGTCACAGAAAAAAGTTACGACCATTCACTATCCCTGTCTTGTACCACACCCTGACCCTTAAAGCTGCATCACCCACAAATTAAAAGTGCCAGAAGGCAGTATGATTTGAACCATCATTTTACTTGAACTGGACATTGAATATCCCTGTCCTGGAACGCAGCATGAGCCCAAACCTGCAGGGACCCCCAGATTTAAAAAGTGCCGGAAAAAGGAGTCTTTCAACACCATTTTAGTTGAACTGGACATTGACTATATCTGTCCTGTACCGCAGAATGATCATTAAACCTGTCTGACCCACAGATTAAAAAGTGAGGAAAAGGAGTCTTTAAAACCACCATTTTAGTTCACTGGACATTGACTATATCTGTCCTGGGCCACAGCATGAGCCCCAAAACCTGCATGACCACCAGATTTAAAAAGTCCCGGAAATAGGAGTCTTTTAACCCCATTTTAGTTGAATGGCATTAACTATTCTGTCCTGTATCGCAGTATGACCATTAAACCTGTCTGACCCCCAGTTTAAAAAAGTGCCGGAAAAAGGAGTCTTTCAACCACCATTTTAGTTGAATGGACATTGACTATATCTGTCTGGGCCACAGCATGACCCTTAAACCGGGTTTGATCCACAGATCACAAATTGGCACTAGCTATTTTGTTACGTGACTGTCATTTAGAATATTTTTTGGTAAGACATTTGTTTACAGAATTTATTTAGGGAAGTTTTTTTTTTATAGTTTCACATTATTTTTCATTTTGGGCTTTTTTTCAAGTGTGATAACATACAACATACAACCCCTCCCTGCAGTTTTTAAGGTATTTTTTACACGTGTAGATGTGTTAATTCATCCACACACCATAGAAATTTACAAATGCCCTAATCATCCCCAAAACACTTCTTAGTTGAGAAGACATTTGCCCTCCTGGCTTCTGAGATGATTCAGCCAATCAATTCAATGGTTTCATTTTTCCTCCAAATTCCTTCTTCATTGATTAGGGACAGACTCCCCTGGAGATCAAATGATGCGACCCCATAGTGACTCCAGCCCCAGAAAATTTTAAGCCTCAAATTGTGCAATTTGTGTCCAGCCCTGGACCCCTTTTTGACACTACTTAACCTCACAGAAATCCCCTTTTTTCAAATCTGATTTTTTAGAGAAATTTGAAGCTCTCCTGATTGCCCCTAACGGTGGAGCCAGTGCTGATTTCAGCCATCTGTTAACACGGAGGCCCAGCTGCCAGACTTACAGTGGGTGCGGTGAGAGCCCAGGCTAGCGTCCGTCATCTATTAACACGCAGGTTCAGCAGCCAGGGCCGTGGTTACAGTGGGTGCTGTGAGAGCCCAGGCTAGCGTCTGTCATCTATTAACACGCAGGTTCAGCTGCCAGGGCCAGAGTTTACAGTGGGTGCGGTGAGAAGCCAAGCTGGCATCCGTCATCTATTAACTTGGTAAAAATGCCCTTATGAAGCAGCAAGGGAAAACAGTCGTACTGAAGCAGAGTGCGGAAGCGGAAGTGTGAGGTAAGACCTCCAGCCTTCCTCAGTACACAGTCAAGACCTGGGTAACGCTCGCCCCTCCGTATGAGTGCGGACCAATTGAGCTTCACTTGGAAATACTGGTGGTTAACGCTCCTTTTCCCACCCAGGTGCCCTTTTTCTTGGCTTTTTTTCTCATTTTACTCAATGTGCTGGAGGAAATTGTCTCTGTTCTTTTTTTCTCTGTCCGTGCTCCATACTCCATGCCCTCTGAATAACCTACATCTGGTCAAGTTTTCCTGTACCTCCTTGTTCAATTCGAGGAATTTTTTTACCAGCTATTTTGTACATGCAAGTTTTTTAGTAGTTTAAATCTAGAAAACACATTTTTAAAATAGGATGGAATTCCACCATGTCTTTGTTTCTCTTTTTTTTAATTGTATTAAATGGGTTGTCTCAATACGGGGATTGCTAGCTTTGTTAAAGATCTTGCAAAAACAAGTCATTTTGCAATTTTGTGCCCCATTAACAGTGTCCTACCTATTCTTTTTCTGACAGCACCATCACCCTTGACCCAAACTTTTGACACTTGTGAAGAACAAATGTCTATTAGAAACCACATTTTTACAATAGGGCCTGTAGTCTAGCTGCATTTCAAAGCAAAATGCCCCCAAAAATTCAAAACATGACCCATGAGCCACTTTTGACAATTGTGAAGAACAAATGTCTGTTAGAAACAGCATTTTTTATAATAGGACCTGTAGTATAGCTGCAAGTCACAGCAAAATGCCCCCAAAAATACAAAACATGACCCCTTGAGCCATTTTGACAATTGTGAAGAAAAATGTCTATTAGAAACAATTTTTTTTTAGAATAGGACCTGTAGTATTGCTGCATTTCAAAGCAGCATGACCCAAAAAATTATAAATATGACTTCTCAAAACCATGTTAAAAAATTTTGAGGGAGAAAGCCACTTAGAAGCCACATTTCAGTTCCAAAGGACCCTGATTATTGCTGTATCTCACAGCAACATGACCCCAAAAATTATAAAATATGACTTCTCAGCGGGCTGTTAAAAATTGTGAGGGAGAAATGGCACTTAGAAGCCAATTTCTGTTCCAAAGGACCATGATTATTGCTGTATCTCACAGCAACATGACCCCAAATAATTTATAAATATGACTTCTCGCCACTGTTAAAATTGTGAGGGAGAAAATGCCACTTAGAAGCCACATTTCGGGTTCCAAAGGACCAGATTTTTGCTGTGTCTCACAGCACCATGACCCCAAAAAATTATAAAAATGATTCTCAGCCACTGTTAAAAATTGTGAGGCAACATGACCCAAAACCATTTTACAATGCGAAAAATTCTAAAGATGGATTAAAAAGGAATATGGTTTTGTCATGAAACCTTTGGGGTCTTTTACAGTCTAATCACAGCAAAACCAGCAAAATGAACTGTTGGGAATGAGAATAAAAATTGCAATAAGAAATGGGTCATTTTAAAAAACATTTTTCAAGAGGACCATTTCTTTTGAAGGAATGTGAAGTAGACCGGCAACTAATCGGTGACCTCGGCAATTGGGGCCACAACATCATCAGAGATTTCCATGCCTGATTCATCTTGATGAAAGTCAAACGATCCAATTATCTGTGGAAAGCCGGATGCGTTTGTCTCTAATGACTCCTCCGCTGTGCTGAAGGTCCGCTCGATATGACGCTGGCTGCTGGGCAGGACAACACCTCTATGGCGTGGCGAGCGAGCTCGGGCCATTCGTCCATTTTGGATACCCAGCAGTCTATTGGGTCCCGAACCAATACAAAAAAAATCGGTGTTGAGACGCAGATAGTCGTGCACCCTAATCTTAAGCTGGTCTCTGGTTTCTGTATGTGTGCCCTGGCATTGCATGCGTTGGTGGGTGGTAAATAAAGTTTTCCAGGGTCACCCATTAGGCTTCTGCCACCTTGCCTGCTGCTGCTGCTGCCGCCTACTGCTACTTGGCATTCTACTACTGTCACGTCGCTGGCGTTGTTCCACCGTGACATTTGAAGAACGTGAAGCAGACGCAACAGATGTCTCCAGTTGATCAATCAGCAAGGTCTCCATTTCCTGCATTTTACTCTCTATTTTGGGTGGGTGGAAGGACAGTGCTGAGTTTTGTTTTGTACCGGGGATCCAGGAGGGTGGCCAAACCCCGTAACTGTTGTTCATTTTGGGTGGCCTTAATGCGAGGATCATGTTGGAGGAAATGGAGCATCCAAGCACTCATGTGAGAGATGGAGCCTTGATTTCCCAAGCCTCTGGGTCGGGGGGCACTAGCAAACTCATCTTCCTCATCTTCCTCCTCCGTCTCAAATTCACGCCAACCACTTTCCAAGGCAGGGACGTCGGTAACGTTGGTGTCTAGGAATACCTCCTCCTCCGCTTCCTCGGGCACAGCTTCAACACAGCCCTTACTTGCCTCAGATGATGCACCCTGAGAGCTGAGGCGCCGCCTTGCACTAGCCCTGGACCCCGAACCACTGCCTAATGAAGACCGATAAAATTGAGAAACTGTCGGGGCTTGTGGATTCGACGGATAGAAAGGCTCCGTGTCCGCATCTGTGTCCATCTCCTCCTCCGTTGCTGGCGGGACCTGATGTTTCAGAGTGTCCAACGATCATTCCAGAACTAGATCCCACAATGCTCATGCTGGACAAAGGGCATCGTCCGCATTGACCATTTTGGTGGCTTCTTCAAAACTGGCAAAAGGGTGGTGCAGGCTCTTTCACCTGCCTCCACTCTTGGTGGCCTCAAACAGCCCGAGGTCCGCACCGCTGCTTGTCAGGCCATGTGTCACTTCATACTGCGTAATGGCATTGCGCTGCTCCCACAATCGCTGGAGCATGTGGAGGGTGGAATTCCAGCGTGTTGCCACGTCAACAATGAGATGGTTGACGGGGAGTCCGAGCTGATGCTGCAACGCAGCCAGGCGGGACGAAGCAGGGTGCGAACGGCGGAAAATGCGAACTCAGACCTCGAGCCCTTTTTCAGAGGCAGTCCAGACCCGGGTAGCACTTTAGAAATTTCTGGACGACGAGGTTCATGAATGTGCCAGGCAAGGGATGTGCTCCAGCCAAAAGATCTTAAGGGCGGCCAGCAGATTTCGCCCAGTATCGCATACCAACCTTAAACCCGGCACAAGGTTCTTGTCACCAGCCAGCGCTCGGTCTCGTTGCGGAGAGCCGTCCCCCAGCTCCCGATTGTGTGTGGACGGTCTCCAAGACAGAATAATTTCAACACGGCCTGGTTTCTCTGGGCACGTGATGCCACCCGAGGACCTTTGGGGAAAGAGCCCTGCACCATCCCTGCGGTTTTGAAGAGCGTGCGCCCAGCCTGAGAGCCACCGTCACCCCAGAGACATCCACCCAGCTCACCCAGTGAGCTTTCACAGAGATATAGCGGCCTTGGCCATGCTTACTAGTCCATGTATTGGTGGTGAGTTGGACTTTTCCGACACAGATGCAGACAACGCGCTTGAAATTTTAGATGACACGTGGCTGGCCAGGGCAGGGACGACTTTTCTGGCAAAGAAATGCCTGTCGGCATCTGGTATTGGGGGCAGGCAAAGTGCCATGACGTGGCGGAACCCATCTGTGTCCACCAGAGGAAGGGCAAATTTTCCCAAAGGCCAAAAGCCTGGCAATGCCGACATTCAGGCTTTTGGGTTTGGGATGGTTTGGGTTAAAGTGTTTCTTCTGCTCCCAAACCTGGAAGACAGAAGGCTGGCTGCTAGACTGGCCGCTGTACGGCGTGCAGGTCGTCAAACTGGCAGAAGGAGAAGGGGTAGGATGGGTCTCTGGTGGTGCTGGTGGTACTCGGGCGACGGTGGAGGCTGAAGCGGAGGCTGATCCCTGATCATGACTCTGAGAGACATGGGCAGCTGAGGAACGCTTGGTGGTGGCGGAGGAGGCGGAGACAGAGGGTGTGACAGTGGTTGGAAGCCCGGCGTCGGTCTGGCCTTTTTTGGCCAAGTGTTGCCTCCATTTCAACTCATGCATTCGCTGCATGTGACTAGACATGTTGGTGGTGGTTAAACACCTAAGATTCTTGCCTCTACTTATGCGTTTACGGCAATGACGGCATATGACATCGCTGGGTGAATCAGAGGCTTGCTCAAAGAAGGCCCAGGCTTGAGAGGTCCTGGACCTTTTTGACGGCGATAAGCGAGGAGCGGGGTTTGCGCTGACCGTGGCTGGCGGAATCATATCAGCGGACTTGTGCGACCGCCCTCTCCCTTTTTGAGGCGGGACCCGTATTGACACTACCCCATCGTCTTCCTCCTCGTCCAGTGATGAAGCGCTCGCAAGCAAATTCTGCGGAAAAGACCACGATGGATCCGCAATGTCGTCATCATCATCATCAACACAGGTGACTTGGTCGTCCTGACTTTCTGCATCCAGAAGCTGCGGGCTACAAGCAAGGGGCACTGCAAGGTGTTGCCGACCGCCCGGGATTTTTGCCGATTGACCGGCTTCCTTATCCTCCTCTGATGGCATCAGTAACTGGGCGTCAGAGCAGACAAAATCATCCTCTTTGGCCTCTTGATCTTTTAACATGCCTTCTGACCCCAACCGCATTTTGTCATCAAAGAGGTCTTCAGAAAATGGATTATCCACAGTGGTGGGTACACGAGTTGACATTTGGGCTGCCTTCGCTTCATGTTGGACGGATGATGATGATGCTGATGACGACATTTGTGGCCGGGAATGGGAGGACGAGGAGGTAAGACTGCTGGATGCAGGTTGCATTAACCACTGAAGAACAGATTGGCGATGCTGTTCGTTACTGAGATTCACAGGGCCCTGACCCAGCGATGACAGGCCTGACGGTCCTGCAACCGACGATCCGCTAGCATGCGTATTGTCGCCAGCACTGGAAGGAGCACCTTCTCTCGTTCCTCTACCTCCATGTCCTACCCCCCTCTTTGCTCGTTTACCACCTGAATTTCGCTCCATGTTCAAAAGATAAAAAATTTGAGAAGGTATGAAGAGGGTTTTTGGAAAGTCTCTTTTAAAAGACGGCAAATCCCCGCATTGTCAAATCCCTAAAACAAAAAAAAATTGCCCGGGTGAAAATTTTAAAAGCAAGGTACCTCTAAAAAAGCTTGATAAACAAAAGTGAAAAAAAACACCTATCTGAAATTTTACGGTAATAAACGGGATTTTTGGCACCTATCAAAAAACACTGTGGTGACTAAAAATTTTTCTGTTTTCAAATTTAAATGCAAGTTGGCTCTATAAACAAGCTGGCCTCGCTAAAGTTGAAAAAAAAAAAAGTTCGAAATGTATACGGATAATAAAAGGATTTTTTGGCACCTAAAATACACCTGCGGTGAGACAAAATTGCTGGGTTCAAATCTAAGTGCAAGGTTCCTCACAACAAAGCTTGACGACCAAAGTGAAAAAAAGTATCTGAAATGATAGGGTAATAAAAAGGTTTTTTGGCCCTATCAATTACCCCGTGGTGGGGCTACAAAAATTTGGGATTCAAATTTAACTGCAAGGTGGCTCTATCAAACAAAGCTAGCCTGCGCCAAAATGAAAAAAAACAGTATCTGAAATGTTTCGGATAATAAAAGGTATTTTTGGCACCCATCAATTCACCGTTGTGACTACAAAAATTTTGGATTCCCAAAAATTTTGTGCAAGGTACCTCTATCAAAAAAGCTTTACTGACAAAAAAGGAAAAAAAAAAATCGAAATGTATACGGTAATAAACGGTATTTTTGGCACCCATCGTAAAACCTTGGTACTACAAAATTGCTGTATTAAAATTTTAAATGCAAGGTGGTTATCAACAAGCTGGCCTGCGCCAAAAATGAAAAAAAACGTATTGAAAGTATCGGATAATAAAGGTATTTTTGGCACCCATCAATTCCCTGTGGTGATACAAAAATTTTTTTATTCAAAAATTTAACTGCAGGTGGCTCTATCAAAAAAAGCTGCCCCGCGGCAAAGTGAAAAAAACACGTATCTGAAATGTATACAGATAATAAAAGGTATTTTTGGCATCTATCAGTTCACCTGTGGTGAATAAAAATTGTGTTTCAAATTTAATGCAAGGGGCTTTCAACAAAGCTGGCCGCGCCAAGTGAAAAAAAAACACGTTCTGAAAGTATAGGTTAAAAGGATTTTTGGACCTTCAAACACCCGTGGGCACAAAAATTTCTGGATTCAAAATTTTAAATGCAAGGTTTCCTTATCAACAAGCTTGAATGACCAAAAGTGGAAAAAAACAGTTCTGAAATGTATTTCGGATTATAAACGGTTTTTTGGCAACCATCAGTACACCCGTGGTGACTACAAAAATTTTCTGTATTCAAATTTAACTGCAAGGTGGCTCTTCAACAAAGTGGCCTGCGCCAAAGTGAAAAAAACCGTATCTGAAAAGCATACAGAAATAAAAATTTTTTTTGACACCTTCCAATTCACCCGTGGTGATACAAAATTCGTATTCAAATTTAACTGCAAGGTGGCTCTATCAACAAAGCGGGCCTGCGCCAAAGTGGAAAAAAAATGTATCTGAAATGTAATACGATAATAAAAGGTATTTTGGTAACCTATCAATTCCCTGTGGTGACTAACAAAATTGCTGGATTCAAATTTAACTGCAAAGTGGCTCTATCCAACAAAGCTGGCCTGCGCCAAATTGAAAAAAAACACGTATCTGAAATGTATACGGATAGTAAAAGGTATTTTTGGCACCTATTCAACCTGTGGTGACTACAAAAATTGCTGGATTCAAATTTTAACTGCAAGGTGGCCTCTATCAACAAAGCTGGACTGGGCAAAATTGAAAAAGAACACCTATCGGGAAATGAAATACTGATAATAAAAGTGGAGTTTTGCACCTTAACAAACAAAACTGCATTTTACTAAAAAAGATCCGTATCCTAAATAAGTTTCAGGCTGCCCAAAATTTCCAAAGTAATATTTTCAATAGAAAACTGTTAATAAAAGCTATTGCAATGCAATGTCTACACTAAGTCTGGGTGCACAATATCCAGTATTCCTTTAAAGAGCTTGTCTGTGTTCGCCGCGGGGCCCCCCGCATCCCTCTTGTGTTTACAGCGGGTAGAGGGCCCCTTTTTAAAAATTTCCCCCTCCCCTAACTACCTAAAATCTGCAAATCTCTGATTTTAACTTAAGTTCTAAGGATTCACAGCTAAAAGTAGAGCTGTCTCTGTGAACAAATAGAATAATTTCGCTGAGCTGTTTGCACAGAGGCAAAAAGCTTTGAGAAACTGACACACACTAAATCATGAACAGGAAGGGCTGTTATATGGTAAAACGAGGTCATGGATTTTTCCAGCCAATCGCAAACTAACCATCCCAGACATGACGTCGAACACACAGCTCACCCTGCTCTATTCTGTAATCGATTTGCTGGCCGCCCCAAAATGACAGGAAGCGCCGAAAATGGCCCACGATATTTAATAGATTAGGGCGCAGATTTTAACCTAAATTATCGCGTGATCGAAAAAATCCGATCAACATAAAAACAGTGCAGATTTCAACTTTGTCGAAAATAATCGCTCAACACTAACGAGGACCAATCATGATACTTTACCCGGAGAGGTCATGAACGCCTCATAAAGTTGGTTCGATACAGACCTAAGGAACGTTCTACACTGCCACCCATTTGGCTACATCACATAACGTTTACATATTCTGGGGATCCACAGAACTCCACCCACTCCCTCCAGGTTCTATGGTACTTATCTGTAGTCTGATTATGCTCAGCACTAATCTCTTCCATGCGCTGTATCATAAAAATTTCCTTGAACCATTGAGAGATGGTTGGAACAGCATTAGTTCGCCAGCGTCTGGGTATCAGTTCTCTAGCCGCTATCAGCGTCACCAATGCTTTTCAATAATGTTAATAGAAGGCACAACTGTTGACATCTAATAAATATTTGTTTCTGAAGTTGGAAGAGTCAAGGACTTCTGTGACCGGTCTTATTTGATGTTTAGATAAAAAATAGCTCTAAATTAAAGGATGGAACATACAGAAGGCATTCACCTTTACAACATTGTTTGCAGATTATAGAGAACTGGTATTTATTGGTATAGATAATATCTTGGAGGTGTTCCAGGGGTGGGCTACAGTATGTGCGTCTGAGTGGTTCAAAGGTTTGCACACAAAGGACTCGTTAGATACTTCCTACATCCTATTTCCCTGTCCTACTACTTTTCCATTCCCTTGTACACTTGTCTTTTAGTTTATTTGGTTTTCCCTATGTATTTAGGTTATTTGATTATAAATTATAAAGATACCCCACATTTCAAACTCTACAGAGTGAACAGTGGAAAGACATCATAACAATCCTAAAATTAAAGTCTCGGATATGCTAAATTCTTGACGACCAAATTGCTCATATACATGCTTTACAATGCATTTTTTTTATTCACAAACATAAATATAGTTATGCTGACAAATCCGTAAAATGTAATTGTATGGCAAGTACTTACCAGCGGACATTTTAGATTGCACATTATCTTCTCGCATGTTACTTCCGCAGTATTATATTTTATTGTACATTTGCATTCTAGACACCCCTTTGGTTTTTTTGGGGCGGGACCCCCCGAAAATTTTTGAAAAAATGAGTATTGGGAAAAAAATATTGTTAAAGATACCCTTATTTTATCAAAATTATTATTTTGCAGGAAATTGTAAAAAAATCAATTTTACTATCCAGTCACTCAAACTAAAATCATTTAATTGTTTTATAAGACTACTAGTAAGAGCAACCACTTCATCAAAAATAGGGACAAGGCACAGGAAAAGAAAAATTCCTTTTTGTGAAGTATCACATGACAGACACCAGTAGTGCACTATTATGGTGTCCATCATTTACTGGGAAAAATGTAAAAAAACAGGCTGGCATAACCCCAGTCCCAAAAAATGGGGCTGTGTTAAAAAACGATAAAGTGATTTGTAAATCTCTTATAGCCATATTTTATTCACTATGGAACATAGCACACAGATAAGAAATTTAAATTTAAAGACTATTCCTTTTCATTTGAAAATATTTACTCATTTAGAAATTGATGACAAACAAATTTAAAAAAAAAAAAAACTGGGGAAGAGCAGGTCTACCATTGTGTAACATTCCCTCTTCTTTTTAAAACAGTTTGTAGATGTCTGAGGAGATCAATTGCTGACATTTTGGGAGAGGAATTTACCATTCTTTTCTAAGTATTTTCTAGTTGACAACATCCGGGGTCTGCTGTGCAAATTTTTTTAATTTCAAAAAGGCAGAGTTTTTTCTATGGACCCAGGGGGGCCCCATTCAGCACCGGACTTTTAGCCAAACCTTTCTTTTTGTGAGGATGCAGTATGTGGTTTAAAACAAAAAGATTGTTGTCTAAATGGGAGCATATATTGTTCTAAAATCCTTGTATGCTCAGACAATGAAAGTCCCTTTAAATTTTGATTTCAAGTGCTCATTTCCATAGGCACAAAAGCAACCCCAAAACATCAAATATGCAGGCTTTTGAATTGGTATGATGTCCATTAAAAAATTCAAATTTTGATTACTTTGACACTGAACTTTTTTTTTTCCTTTTTCCCTCAGTCCATTTTAAAATAGCTGTCCCCCAGAGAAGAAAAAAACCACTTTTCTGGTTTGTGTTGATATATGGCTTCTTGTCTACATGGTTGAGTTTTTGCATTTATGAAATGTGTTCATAGACAATGATTTCGGAAAGTATTCCTGGGCCCATGCTGTGACCTTCAGTGCCACATGAAGGACTGCAGTTCACTAGCATCCAAAATTAACAATCGGCCTTGTCCTTTGTGCATAGGTTTTTACCCCAGATTTTGGGATTTTTTGATGATATTAGTACGGGTAAATAGGTGAACATTCAAAATGTTTGAAATTTTTTAAAAATTGAGGAACATTTTTTTTTCTGTTAAAATTTTTTTTACGATTGGTGGACTTCTGACCAAAATTTTGTTTCCCTGAGAGCCTCTTCTCTCTAACTTTTGCTTTTATATCACAGTCAAAAGAATTTAATTAAAAATTTAACCCAACTTTTTTTTCATTAAAACCCCTTTTTCCTAGTTTTTTTTTAAAACCCTGTCCCAAAATTTTTGAGATGAAAATTGTTTCCATCAGTTTTCTAAATTAAAAGGTCATTTTTTTTCAAATGAAAATGGAAAAAAATCTAGCTTCAACTTCGATATGCTTTGTATTTTTTTTTCTGTTTTAAATAAAAAAACCATGCAGAGTTCCAAACCTTTTTTCAACTTTGTTTTTCTTTACATTTTTACCCACACCCCCAAAAAACTTATTTCTATAACTGGGGTTGGATTTTTGTCAATCAGATGTGACAAAATCTGGGATTAGGGTCTTAAATGCTGATGTGAACGGCACTGTAGAAAAATACTGTTGTTTAAAAGATTAGTGTGGATTTCAGCTGCTTACTACCATTGATTGAAAATTTCGACTTATAGAAAAATATCATTAAAAAAGACAAAAAAATCTTTTAGATGTGTCATCTCACCCAGAAAACACCTTTTTTTTAAAATTAAGTTATTACAGACCAAGTTTTTTGGTAATCAGCTGGCATTGTCAGAAGTTTGTCCACACTTTCATGTACCATGTAATGGGTGACAATGATTAAAAAAAAAGGCTGTTCTAAAAAAATGTTCTCTTACTAGTTTTTTTTGGGAATGGCTAATAAAAAAATTTTATTTGTTATCCAAAAATGCAACAAAAGAAAAAAAATTTTTTAATGCAGCCTTATTTTCAACTGATCCCTATAGATTGGGGCTATGGAATACCTGCAGTAACAACCCCCCCATTAAAGGGGTTGTCAAACCAATTAATATCATCCCATATCGCGCATATGATAAATTTTTTTGATTGGTGAGGAATTGACTGGTGCAACCCTGACTGATCACAAGAACAGGGGCCTTGAATCGTCTACCTAAATGGAGGAGCGTTCACACAGTGAGCTTCCATAAACTATTACAAATCCTAAAAAAAGGCTTTTTTGGAATAAAAGTTTTTTTGGTGCAAAAAATCCCTTTAATTAAATATCATACAGGCAAAAAGTTGTAAAACTATTGCAGTACCATCATAAAGCAGGAAAATACAAAAACAATCAAAAAAAAAAAAACAACACAAAATACACGTTTTTAGCATCTTAAAATATTATTTTTCATTAAGGCCCGCTCCACTTATCTGACCACCCATACTGAATCAGGACACCCAAAGGTTAGCAAACTAGCCCAGCAAAATGTTGGCATTTTTATCAACCGAACATCCATTAAATAAATGTATAACTCACCTCATATGTTGAACCCATGAAACCCCCCAAAAAAAAAGGCCTTTCGCATAGGGGGGAAAAAACATATAAAAATATAACCCAAAAGAAGATAGAAAAAAATTTTCAGGTATTTATTTTACTTAAAAGACTAAAAAAAATAGCAAGATTATTTTGAAGTTATATCTTCCCCACAAGCCCGTGGGGCCATACCTGCAGTGATAATTTCTCATCATCATGATTTTAAGCCCCTATATCAAGTCAAGGATAGCCTAATACAATAATGTTAATATGGGAAATGGTTTATTTTTTCTTGTTTGAAACTCTAAATCTAAGATTCCACTTTTTTGTTTATAGCTTTACCTTTCAGCTCCCCTGAAGGACTAAAAAAAACCCATCCCCCCAGCAACTCAATACCGGACCTCTACTAGGGCTTTTTTTAAGTTCATTTAGACCATAATGTTGCTATTTGGTTATTAATTGTAATCAAATAATTTAAAAAGTTAAATTTAATTGGGAGCTGCGAGTAGTCTTAGGCCCTATTCACAGAAGTAAAAAAATGGCATTGCTTCTATGGAAAAAAATTGGTTTTGTATTAGATTTTAAAGGAAAAATGGCTTAAATTTTCCCAAATTTTTTTTTTTTTTTGATTTGGAAAACCATACAAAAAAACCTCCTATGCAACATTATGTAAAGGGGGACCCATTTCAGTCACCCCTATCCCCACAAATGTCTATATATTTTGAGGAAAGGGCAAGCCATTATCCTTTGGGGAAAATCCCCCATTTTTTTTCATGAGGGAAGAGCATGAAAAGAAAAAAAAACAAAACATTTTGGGCATACAATAAAAAGTGTAGGTAATGTGCATGATTGCATAGCTATAATTTGTAACTTTCAGTAAGAGGTATGTTGAGAAATCAATCTGACTTATGCCTTTAATGAAACGCTCAGCTAAAGTGGGAGCAGAGCCTAGCAAAAAAATAAAAGGGGTTTGTCAAAAATAAAAATTACCAGATGTAAAAAAGCAACAGAATACTTTTTCACAAGAGATTAAAAAAAAAACAGGGACTAAAATCCATCTGTGCCCCCGAAAAAAAAAAATTATTTACATTTTTAAAATACATACCCCGTTTTTAAAGCTTGTTGGGGGGTCAGAAAAACAATTTCAGTTTTTATGGTTCTAGTTTTTTTTTTACGATTCCTGTGTACTGCTTTTCCCGTGTGAAAAAGGGGGTTAAATCTCCCCCCTGGTAACAGATGGGGTGCAATGATTAACATTAACAGTTAATGCTGTTAAACCAGACCTATTTGATACAGCTGCTGGGAAGAAATTTGAGGACCCTTTTAATTGAAGATGGAGAAACAGAGTTAGCAGTACGTGTAGTTAAAGAAGGGGGAAAAGAAATGGTAGGGGTTCCATTTGTTTTTCCAGAAGTGACTCTAGTTGTTTTCCTTAAAGATCCAGATGTTGTACTGGAAACTGAAGTTGGTGCTACAATAGTAGTGGAAGATGTTAGGGATGAAGTTGAATGCTCATAGGTTTTTCCCGGGAAATGGTAGTTGTACTTTACTGATTTAATTTGAGAGTTGAAGGAGGATTGGAGGTACTTGATGACTTTGATAAAGTAGATAGGGATGTGGCATTTGTAGAAAATGTTGGAACTATAACAGAAGATGGTGGAGTAGTTTTAGTTGATATTGAGGTAGAGTGACTGCTTTGAATTACTGTTGTAAACAATGAACTGGTAGGGGATGTTACTGGAGAAGGGGATACAACATTACTAGTAGATCTGCTTGAAAATGTTGAGGTACTTGGATTCTCAGAATGATTTATTGTTTTTTCCTTAAAGATCCAGATGTTGTACTGGAAACTGAAGGTGGTGCTACAATAGTAGTGGAAGATGTTAGGGATGAAGTTGGATGCTCACTGATGGTTCCAGGTAAATGTATAGTTGTACTTGTACTAGATTCAGTAGATGATGTTGAAGGAGGATTGGAGGTACTTGATGACTTTGATAAAGTAGATAGGGATGTGGCATTTGTAGAAAATGTTGGAACTTTTCAGTAAAAATGGTGGGCGTTTTTAGTTGATGTCGAGGAGGTGGGGCTCTTGGAAAAAACTGTTTTTAAAAAATGAACGGTAGGGGGGGTTTTGGAAAAAAGGGGTACAAAACACTAGTAATCGCTTGGAAAGTTGAGGTCTGAAAATTCTCAGAAAAAGGACTTTAGTTGTTGTCCTTAAAGATCCCGATGTTTTTACTAAATGAAGGTGGGGGGCAACAAATAGTGGGAAGATGTTAGGGATGAAGTTGAATGCTCACTAAAGGGTTTCCCGGGAATTTTTTGGTTTTCCAGGTAAATGTAAGTTTTACTTGTCTAGATTCAGAAAAATGATGGTTGAGAGGGATTTAGAGGTAATTGATGACTTTGATAATGTAGATAGGGAGTGACCTTTTTAGAAATAGTTTTTAAACTGCAAAAGAGAAAATTGGGGAATTATTTTTATTAATGTTGATGTAGAGTGACTGCTTGGAATTACTGTTTTAAAAAAATGCACTGGGGAGGGGATGTTTTCCCCCAAAAGGGGTTTTCAACATTAGTGATCCCGCTTTAAATTTTGAGGTATTTGGATTCTCAGAAGTGACTTTAGTTGTTGTCCTTAAAGATCCAGGGTTGTACTGGAAACTGAAACGGATTTGTTTTTTTGAAAATTTTGGGGAAAAGGAGAACTAGGAAATCTCTTGGAAATAAAAATTTTTTGTGCGTTTAGATAGCTTTGAAAATTTGTCCCCTTTTAAAAAAATCCAATTGTTGTCGGAAAAAGGAACTGAGTGTGTTGTTGATAAAGTAGTTGATGGACATTCATATTCTTCACAACAGAGGAATTGTGCTTTAAAATTCATGCACATCTGAAATTCTCCTGGATTATTTTTGTTTTAAAATTAAAAAACCCGTTTCTATGTTTGCAAAGTGACATTTGATTAAAACTCTTTTAATTGGAAAAACCCGGGTAAAAAAAAAGCCCCCAAAGTATCTTTTATTAATTTCTTAAAACTGCATTCCTTTAATTCCTGCACTTTTGCGTCCAAAAATTCCTTTATCCCTCCCCTCAAACCAGATGTTGGGTGTGTTTTATTATCCATCAGACCAAAGGCATTTTGACCCCTGAAGGGGGGACAGTAGTAGTGGAGGGGTGTAAGGGATAAAGTTGGGTGCTCACTCTGGCCCCCCGGGAAAAGTTAGTTTTACTTGTACAGATTCAGTAAGATGATGTTGAGATGGATTAGAGGTCTTGGGGATTTTTTATAATGTAGAAAAGCGATGGGCCTTTGTGAAAAGTTGGGAAATGACCGAGAGAATGGTTAAGTTTTTGTTTTTATGTTGAGGAGAGTGAAAATTTTGGTAGTTTTATGTTGGGGGAATAAAGATTTACTAAATTTGTTTTGAAAAAGGGAAGGGGAAAAAAGAATGGGGGCCCCTTGAAAAAAAAGAGGTGGCTTTTTATTTCCAGAAGTGACTTTAGTTGTTTCCCTTGAAGATCCAGATGTTGACAAAAGGGAAAGGGCCCCCCAAATGTGTTTTTTTTGACAAAAATGTTTGACGCTACAATAGTAGTGGAGGATGTTAGGGATGAAGTTGGATGGTTGCTACTGACTATAGGTAAATGTATAGTTGTGCTTCTAGTAGCTTCAAATGAAGATGTTGAAGGAGGATTAGAGGTAGTTAATGACTTTGACAATGTAGATAGGGATGTGGCCTTTGTAGAAATAGTTGGAACTCTTATAGTAGAAAATGGTGAAGTAGTTTTAGTTAATGTTGATGTAGAGTGACTGCTTGGAATTAATGTTTTAAATAATGCACTGGTAGGAGATGTTACCCGGGAAAGAGGTACAACATTAGTAGATCTGCTTGGAAATTTTGAGGTACTTGGATTCTCAAATGACTTTTGTTTTTTTTTTTTTAAAGACCAAATTTGTTCACTGGAAACTGGAACTGAGTGTGTTGTTGAAAATTGAGGAAGAGGAGAACTAGGAGATCTGCTTGGAAATAAAGTTGTTGTACTCCTAGATATGACTTTAGTAGTTGTCTTTGAAGATCCAATTGTTTTACTGGAAACTGGGACTGAGTGTGTTGTTGATAAAGTAGTTGATGGACATTTTATATTCCCCTTTACAAAAGGAAATTGTTTGCTTTAAAAATTTAAAAGACATCTGAAATTCTCCTGGATTATTTTTGTTTTCACAGATTAAACCTTTTTCTATGTTGCATGTGACATTTTGATTAAGCTCTTCAATTGGAACACCAGAGTATGAAGTAGCCTCACACCGTATGGCTTTTATGAATTTCTTATTACTGCATACCTTAATTCCTGCAGCTTTTGCTGTCTCAAAAGTCTCTTTATCTCCTCCATCAATACCAGATGTTGGGTGTGTTTTATCCATCCAGTTAGACCAAAGGCATTTCTGACATGAAGGTGGTGCTACAGTAGTAGTGGAGGATGTGAGGGATAAAGTTGGATGCTCACTACTGGTTCCAGGTAAATGTGTAGTTGTACTTGTACTAGATTCAGTAGATGATGTTGAAGGGGGGAATTAGGGGGTACTTGGGGACTTGAAAATTTTTAGATAGGGATGGGGCCCTTTTGGTAAAAAATATTTTTGGGGACTGTACCAGTAGAGAATGGAAGTGTTTTATTTGATTTTTTGGGGAAAGGAGTGATTTTCGGTATTGATTTTGGGGGGATAAAGATTTACTAGAATGTGTTGTTGACGAAAGGGAAGGAAAAATGATTGGGGTTCCACTTGAAAATGAAGAGGTGCTTGTATTTCCAGAAGTGACTTTAGTTGTTTCCCTTGAAGATCCAGATTTTTAAAATTTGAATGGGCCCCCAAAGTGTTGTTGCAAGTATTGATGCTACAATATTAGGGGGAAAAAGTTCGGGATAAAGGTTGGTGGTTGTACGACAATAGGTAAATGTATAGTTGTGCTTCTAGTAGCTTCAAATGATGATGCTAAAGGAGAATTAGGGGAAAAATTTAGATTTTAAATGATGTTATAAGGGGTGGGCCCCTGCTTTTTTTAAAGTTGTATCTTACTTTTAGTTGTTTTCACTGTACTTGTACCTGTGCTCACAAGTATTCCAGTTGTTGATGTTAAAAGAGGAGTAGTAGGTGTATAGAAAACAGACGAGTTTATAGTGGATGATTCTGTTGGGCAGATATTCGTAATGATAATTTGTCCGTTGTCACCGCATTTCATTTCATTGCATTTTGAATTGCCATTAGGAATTGTTGCATTAAATTCATATTGCTTGCCTTCATGTTCACAGACACATGCTTAAAAAGCAGAAAATGTAATTAGTAATTGCAATTCTTTAAAATTATTATTTTGTTACTTTTGTTAGGTCTAAAATTGTGTGCTGGTTAATTTAATATATCGGCAAATGTAGGACTGGGACAAGGTATTCTGGTGACTTAGGCAAATAAGGCACACAGAACGGGTCTGCGCCGCATCTTTTCAGTCCGATATCAGGCACAGCCCAGTTCATACATGTCTAAATCTCCCGCACGCCATTCTCGGGCGCATCAAATAGCACCTGCGGTGCTTTATACTGCGCCCGATCTTGGGGAGAGGGGTCCACTAGAACCCGAGCGAAGCTACATATTTATAGCTTTGTTACAGCATTTCTAGGCGCATTACAGCTGGAACAGGTAGACCATTTTTTTTTTTTTTTTAAACAAAGTGGTTTAACCTGAAAAAAAATGTCGCCCTAGAGCTAGAATGTGCCTGATTTATGACCTGCAGTAGAGCATGTTCATAAATCAGGCGCATTCTATGGCATTATAATGCGCATGAAATTTTTAACACGCCAAATTTCATGCATGTCGCCCATAGTGCCCCCAATGGAAAATTCCTACCTTCCTTCCTGCCCGTTGTCCCAGTCCTGATCAAATGTACTGGAGCTCTGTTTGTCAGACACAGAGTTTAAAATCATATAATGTATTTCCCTTTCCTTCAAACCACAGGCATGAAATAACCACAAGTGATTGGTGTTACAGTATTTTAGAAAAAACAAACTCTGAATCTAAGCTGACATGAACAGAAAGGGCTGAACGGTGAAGTCCAATAGGTGGCTTCTTCCCCACTTAGCTCTCCTTATATGAAGACCAAAGAGAAACCTGTCATTTAGGCTGAGTGAGGTGCAGGCTGTACCTGGTTTAGAGTGTGTTTTAGAGTAAGCACAAGTTATTGTATTAAAGGGGTTTTGCCACCATGTAATGTTGACGTGGGAACCTCCAAAATGGGTATTTAATCACTTTTCTAAATATATGTGATTACAAAAAGTAAAGACTCTGAGAGCTACAGCATTTCTCAACCCCCTTAGTTACCTTCAAAGCTTCCACAGACACTACCCAGGAGCTGACAGCCCACGCTTGCGTGAAACACTTCTAACTGATGACAGGCAAAATGAATGAGCTTTTTTAAGGCACCAAGTAAAAAAGTGTAGTCTTATGAGGCTTTTGTCTTGCTGAAAATTGAGAATCCACTATTGTACTGTTTATTATTTCACTTAATTTTGAGACGCTCCCTTCTTCCTCACTCCTTACTCACCCCCTCCCCTCCAGCCCTGCAAGCCCTTCATGACTCAGCATGATTTGTTGACAATTTTCCCCCGTGCTAAGGAGAGAGATAAGGTAGCCTGTGACTATTTCATACTGCCCATGGATCAGGTATCAAGACATAGCTGAGAGGTAACCTTTAATGCATCCTGGTCTATTGTAAAGTATATCTGTATAGTAGAAAGATAGAACTGTGACTCTTGTTAGATTTATTAGGAAACAAAATATTTAAGAATTTTGGAGATTTTAAGAAACAAACTGTTGTATAAGATTAGACATTCACAACAGAAATATTTTTTTTAAATATATATTTTTTATTTGCATGCTGCTGTATTTGGAGGCCCATAATCATTTTTTTTAATCTATCATGTATGAGAACCTTTTTTTCTTTTGCAGGAAGACACAATGTGCCTTATTTAAAAAACTATCTATCAGAGCTCAAGTTTTATTTTTCCAGAGCCCTATTTGAAGTGAACAAACAACAAAGACAGTCTTACTGCAAGACAGTTTTTATACATAACGCCCATAGTTTTCAATGGTACCAATTAAGGATTTGACAATACAGAAGGCAGACTTTGGGTCCTTGATTAGGCCTCTGGCTGTCATAGAAACCCAACTGAACCCAACACTTGCATGTCCATTTTTTTTTTTTTTTAAGTAAATGGGGTTAAAAAAATAAAGTGGGCATTTAAAGAATATTTAAGAATAGACTTAGAACTGAGGAAACCATTTCATATCTACAGTGAAAAAATGGTTCAATGGGTTCGGTGTATTAGAAATTGTTAATCCCTTAAAGGGGTTGTCTCATCTCAAAGTTTCATAGGATGCATAAATGAAAAAATGCTGCTTTGCTCTGTCACTTCCCGGTCAAGCTGTCCTGTAATTAGCATATGAGCTCTGTGTATTCAGACCCTGCTAAAATTAGATAAATCTCCCTGCTGTTTAGCACCAGGAGCTTCTGATTAAAGTAAACAGTAATAATTTTCGGTCTTTGTCTGAAAAAATCAGATAACAAACAAGCTCTCACTTTCCGGAGTTCTGTGCTGCCGCGACCTGTGTGATGACATCACTCCCTGCTATCAGATAGAACAAACAGGAGGGGAGAAGAAGTACACAGGTCGGTCACTTGGGAAACTAGAAAGCCCTTAGAAGGTGATAAAATCACTTGTAGTTCCTCAACAAAAAAAAAAAATAACAAAGCAATGTATTTGGAAAATATCTTCGTTTAGTGTTCCCTACAGGTGGAACGCTAATCTTTGTAGCGAGACAACCCCTTTAAGGACCTAACTTTTTTTTTTTTTTATTGCCATGTTCGTTTTTTCCTCCCTACCTTCCAAGACTCATAACTTTTTCATTTTTCCATCTATATACACACATGAAGGTTTGTTTTCTGAAGGACAAAATGTACTTTGTAATGGTTCAATTTACCTTACCATGTAATGTACTGGAAAACCACCAAAAAATTCTAAGTGGGGTAGAATATGAAAAAAAAAACATTTTTGCGAGAGAATTGGTTTTTATTTCATTCACTATTTGGTATAAATCATATATTATCTGTATTCTGTGGGTTGGTACAATTCCAGTGATGCCAAATGTGTACAGTTTGTTATGTTTTATTACTTAAAAAAAACAACCTTCTCTATTTCTTAAACCTGCGCTGCAGCAACATATTCTGTGATCAATCACTTTTTGGCCCTGTTCACAACGGTTATTTGTCCCGCGGATTGGCCGCCGTACTCCGCGGCCGGATTTGCGCTGCAGAACGGCGCCAAACCCCGTCGGGAGTAAAATTACGTAAACCCCACTGCTCTCATAGAGAACAGTGGATTCCATCGCTACCCTCCCCGCCCGGCGAATCCCGCCGGGCGGGGAAGAAAGTGACATCCCACATTATTTACGGCGCGGACGCGCCGTAGATAATGCATTGTCTATGGGTCCGGCGGGGGTCCCCCCCGCCCTGACCCTGCAGCCCCTTATTCACGCTAGATTTGCGAGCGCAATCCGGCTCACAAATCCGGCGTGAATAAGTCGTGTGAACGGGGCCTTTCTGGTTTTTCAGCTATGGATTGAGGGTGTTTTTTTGCAGACTGAAGTTTGTTTGTATTGGTACCAGATTGGAATACCCTTTTTGATCACTTTTTATTCCAATTTTTGGGGACACAAAATGACCAAAAAACCTGCAATCATTTATGGAAAAGGCCTAACGAGTGAGCCCGCTCCATACTCCCTTAGTGTTGTCAGTATATACCGGTACATCATGGTGTACTAAGGCATTAAAGAAACAAAATAAATATAATCTGAATGAGAACACTGCTTTATTTTGTTATAAATTAAAGAAGTCTTACCAAAAAGATTCTTAAAATGAAAATTGTAATTGAATAAACCCTTCCACCAAGCTGCTTTCCTTTATGTCTGTTCATCCCATATGCAGTTGTTAGAGTGCGGGAGGTGCCACTAATTAGTATCAGTGGCTCTTCCATGTAGCTTTTGTTGAATTAGAAACTCCCATTGAACAGAATTGAGAAACATGTGCAAGCGTGACCGGCTTTCCATTCTGCTTTGTAACTTTTGTGGGCTTGTTAACTAGATGAGTGTGGGTCTCAAAGGTGGAAACTGTACCTATGAGACCTAGAGATATGCCATCACAGTTTACAGTGGAAACAACCGTTTAAATACAGTTATACAAAGATTTCTCAAGACTTTTTGGCCTGAATAGTGATGGTTATCATCCACTACTACAGCTTTGCAATCCTCTACTTTGCACTCTGTACATTCACTCATAGCAGCTCCTCCAGATCACCTCAATTCCTCAATTCAATATGACAGTGTGCACTTGTATTTTCAGGTCTACAGCAACTTTATCTGTGGCCCTTGAGTTCTGGCAGTAGTCAAGATTTGTGCTGCCAGTCATGTACTCCGGCCATTGAGAAAGTGGCTCTCAACTACCCTGTTTCCCCGAAAATAAGACACCCCCGAAAATAAGACCTAGTGCATTTTTTTTTTCAATTCAGAGTTTGGCTGCTTATACTGATGTTTGTGATGAAATCACTACAGTATATTAATACATGTTTTTGTTTTGTTCAACTATAAATGTGAACTATTGTTCACAGAAAAGTAATACATCCCCTAAAAAGAAGTCTTAGCTCGTCTTTAGGAGCAAAAACTTATATTAGACACTGTCTTATTTTCGGGGAAACAGGGTAAGAGATATTAATGCATAGAGTGATATATTTTCTACTGGCATTTAAACAGGCATTCTCATAGGGCTTTTTCAAAGAGCCTGCTTTTCAAACCCAGCTTTAGGCTCCCACTTTCTGGCTAGGTGGGGGTGTTTCTACAACAGTGATTGGCATATCAGTTTTACTATTTCTAGCGAAGCCTGGCAGAAGGAAATTGGTAATGGAAGGGTTTAAACAGCAGGGCAGAAGGCTACAGAGTTTTAAAGGGAATACCAACAACAGCCTTATGGAAAAATCAATCTTTATTACACCACATAATAAAAAAAAATAACAGTGAAACAATAAAAACCTAACAAAAAAATAAAATATACACAAACCACCCAACAGAAAAAGGAAGCGTTTGAGAGAAACGTGCGTCGGGGTTTGGCTCCTCTCCACACGTGGGTGGGCTGGTTGGCTAAGTATGTTTGATATCGCATTAGTTCTTATATGCTTGTACTTCTTTGCCTAAATGTATTTTCTTCAGCTTATTTACTCATAGATGGTGGAGTATAGAAGCCTTTTTCTGTTGGGTGGTTTGTGTATATTTTATTTATTTTTGTGTTAGGTTTTTATTGTTTCACTGTTATTGTTTTTGTATTATTGGTGTTAATAAAGATTGATTTTTCCATAAGGCCTGTTTGTTTGGTATTTGTTTGTTATTTACCTTATGGTTTCAATATTGGTTGCCCGTAGAGTTTTAAAAGGTTAAAGTTTGTCAGTAAGAAACATAAGTGCTTGTATGTTTTCTCTGATATGATACTATTCACAGTTTCCTATATTATTTTATGTCATTTATATATACAAGCTTATTAAATGTGCAGTGTCTATATAGCAGTTAATACTTAAAGCTAAGGAAAAACATATCAAACAGTGGCATAGCTACAGGGGTCGCAACAGTCAAATTTGTGACGCCCTGACCCAGGATTTCCACAGGCCCCATCACAACAACATGATCACAATAGACCCAGCAATGCAGCAATCGCAGCTGCTGCCTACATGATGCAGACAGTGGCTCAGGCAGAACAGCCAGGATCCTCCAATCACGGCCACTTAGCAGTCTAGATGCCAATGGTGCCGATAACACAATTTGATGATGTAATTGCGCTGCCTGCTGCGCTGCCTATATTAGGCCAAAAGCCTATGAACAGGCTTATGGCCTAGCAGATGCCGGAAGCGGTATCCCACAGCCGCCTACTCTAGACTCAAGAGGAGGTCGGTGTGGGAACTGGGAGAGGTGAGTATTATTTTTTTAAAATTTTTAATAGTGGGCCTAGTATACCTACCTACTTACTGGGGGAAGTCTTATATACCTAACTAACTACTAGGGGACAGTACATACATACCTACTGACTAGAGGACTTTATATACCTACCTACTGGTGGCCCTATATACCTTGCTACTAGAGGGGGCCCTACATATCTAACAACTAATAGGGAGCCCTATTTACCTATCTACTTACTAGGGTGGCCCTATGTACCTACCTACCTACTGTGGGCCTATCTACATTCCTAATGGGGACCCTATACACCTACCTACCTGTCTACTGGTGAACCAGTAGAAAGCAATGCCAGCAGAAAACAATAGAATACATCAATAATATATTCTCTTTTTTTGGTGACTTATTGTTCATCAAATCTATATAGTCACACAATTCTAGAATGCCTGCTATAAAATGATACAGTTACAGTATTGCATGCAACATCCAAAAAATGTATTTCACCTACATTTTTTAATGTTACCTTTTATATTTAAATGAATAATAAAAATACACAATATAACCTCGACATAAAGAGCTTACTGTATTTTAGAAAAAAACTACAGCAAGTCCTAACAAAAATAACAATTTGTAGATGCAAAAAGGGACAAAAGTTACAGACTGGCGTACATTAGGGTACAGAGGATTGTCTGCTGACACAATGGCACACATTTATCAATGCATTTTAACCGAAAATTCTATGCAAGCTGCATAATATTTTATTGTGCAATTCTGTGAACAAAATTGATTCTATTTTACACCATTTTTTACTCCTTTTTCAAAGTGTATGTCAAAATCGATATAGCTGAGAAAAGGGTGCATGGTAGGGAAAGTAAGGAAATTGACACATTAATTACTGTGGATCTTCTAAAACGTGCTAAAAAAACTGCACAGTTTAATGTCTTTTCTATAAATAAAGATAAATATAACAACAATTGACTGAAACCTGAAAATACTTCTGCAGTTTACAGTAATTATGAAATGGATTAACTGTTAAACATTTATAAACACTTATGGAACCTGTAGTAATATAATATAGTGTATTCACAAAAGTGAGTACACCCCTCACATTTTAGTAAATATTGTATTACATCTTTTCATGGGACAACACTGAAGATATGACAGTTTGATACAACATAAAGTAGTCAGTGTACAGCTTGGATAACAGTGTAACTTTGGTGTGTGCTGAAAATAGCTCAACACAGCAATTAATGTATGTGGTATAGCCATCAATATATATTCATGTGTTTATCTGGAATAATACAGATATATAATAAAATGGAGGTCTTCCAGTCCTGCCCCCACTTTTGCCTCTATGAGGTTTAATATACCCTACAAATGAGATACTTACCATTGACATCATATTCGCAATCTATACCATTTCCCATAGAACATACACTGAAAAAAAGATAAAGTACAATCTGTCATTTGGATATGCTTTACAGTGGACATTATCAATACAAGTTTTTTATTGCTGGAATTTATTTTTTATAGTTGTTTTCATTCTAATTGCTTTTTCTATTGAATTTAAATAAGATGGAGTATACCTTTGGATTACAATATTTGCCACTGCTGACAATATCCACACTGGTGGTGGATATTGTATATGCAGATCAGAGCATGAAGAGAGGGAGAACAACCAAGGAGGGCAGCTCTCACAGAGTGCAGCTAAAGAGGAAAGCTCTCACTTTTCCTATTTTGCAGGGAAATGCCTAAGGTTGATGAAAGTGTAAAGAAAAAGTGGAATACTCATGAAAACTCTAGATTTCTATTTAAAAAAAAACCTCTATCCTGCATGTTTAGAAGGGAAAATGTAAAATTAGGAATCGGCTGCAAATCCTTATCCCATTCCATTAAACTGCTACTTGGTAGTTCTGTCCCTGAGTCTACAGTTCACTGCCGGTGGGCCTTGTGATAACATGCTGCCTGTCATTACTCACTGTCACAGACACGGAGGAGTCCGGACAGAGTGGGCACAGAACGGTAGGGTAGTAGCAAGCCGGCATTGTCAGTGACTGCTTTTCTCCTGCTCATTACGGGCCCCAAGTGAAGAAGTCAGGACAGAAGGGGAGGAGGAGGGAGAGAGAATACAGAATTAGAATACAGTACATGCAAAATACAAAAAATAGGGAGTCTCAGAGTCTTCACTGCTCACTGTCCCAGGTACAGAAGGTGAGGGAGGGGGAGTGATATATTCCGAGGCAGCAATAAACAGTCAAAGCACAAAGCACTGCCTCCACCTCTTAGGCTATGTTCACACGGCTTATTCACGCCGTAATTGAGGGACGGATTTCGCCTCGCAATTTCGGCGTGTGCCGTGCAGTGGGGCAGGCGGGGGGGGGGGGGGACGGCAGCCCGTCGGCCCCATCGACTTTATCCCGCGGGAATAATGTGCATGTCACTTTCTCCCCGCTCGCGAAATCCGGCGAGCGGGGAGTGGAGACGGAATCCATAGTTCTCTATGAGAACTGTGGATTACCGTAATGACTGGGACAGATTTCAGCCGTATTGTGCGCAATACGGACTGAAATCCGTCCCAAAATCAGCCGTAGGTTGCGTTCACACGGCACTGGACAAATACTGGTCGGTTTATCTGACCGGTATTTGTCCGGTTTGTGTGCAGTGCACACGGCCGCTGGGGGGATGGCTTTTCTCCGCGATGAGCGGAGAAAAGCCCTCCCCGTTCACATTCACATGCACAGATTCGGTCCGAAAACCGGATGGAAGAATGTGCATGTAGAATGACTTGCAGGCGGCCCGCGGGCGGAAAAAACGCAGTGCGGAAAACCCGTGCAATGGGGACTGCTGCACGGGTTTTCCATAGAGCCCCATTGTACTCATTTGCAAAACCGCAAACCGCCTGAAAAAAAAACCCCCCAAAAAACCCCGGGGCCGTGGGGACATCCCTTTTTTAGGGTATTTTTCCCATGACTTTTTTCCCGCGTTTTTTGGGCGCACATTTCCCCCTTTTGTTTTGCACTTTATACAAAAGCGAAATGCTTTTCCAAAATTACAGTAATTCAAAGCTCTCATAGAAGCTATGGTTTTACACGTTGTCACCCTGCGCGCAATAGGGTGTATTGAAACATGCGGGGGGAGAATTGACACGTCGCCAAAAATGCATGTCAATGGGGCAAGCTGGGTGCCGCCCCCCCTTGCTTTGGAATTATGCACTGAATTTGCAGGTTTTCCAAATACACACTGTATTATACGTGCCACAATAAGCCGTGTGAACATACCCTTACTGTGCAGCGACGTCGGGAAAACTGTACCAGGGGAAAAGGGTTAATGGTGGGGGGTGGGGGGTGGTTATTGAAAACTTTTGTTGATGGGTTTCCCGTGGGGGGGGGGGTTTCTGGGGGGGCAGCTTCGTGTAAAGCACTCAATCTTTCCCCCGAGACCCCCTGAGGTGTAAAGGTGGGGGGTGACATGAGGGACACAGAGTATCCAGAGGCAAGGCGCAGGAAATTAAAATGACAAAAAACCTATTCCCCCCTGCAGCATCTACCCCCGGGTTTTAACACCTATTCAGGGGTTCCTTTCTGAACCCCCCCTAACAGAGGTGAAAATGGGCACCTGCGGTTCCGTTTTACAATGGGTGCCCACAGCAGCTGACCGACCATATTGATTGCAATAGGTTTGTGGGTTTCCGCCGTGGCGCCCTTCGTTTAGCTTGCTGTGCTATTTTTAAATATTTTTCCAAGGGAACATGTGCAGAGTTTTCCTAATAGAACCCCCCCGATGTAAAAACTCCCCCGGCCACTTTATTAGGTACACCTGTCCAACTGCTCGTTAAAACACGTAATTGCAAATCACCCAAATCACAGGGCCGGCAACCAGCTTTTTTAGGCATGTAGACATGGTCAAGACAATCCCCTGGTTCAAAAACCCGAGCACCCCTTATGGGGAAGAAAGGTGTTTTGAGTGCCTTTGAACGTGCATGGTTTTTGGTGGCCAAAGGCGGGTCCCTGGGTATTTTAAAAAAACTGTGATCCGGGGGATTTTCCGCAAAAACCATCTCTGGGGGTTTAAGAGAATGGCCCCCCCAAAAAAGAAAAAAACACCCCAGGAGCGGCAGCCCCCTGGGGGCGGAAATGCCCTTTTTTTGTGCCAGAGGTCAAAGGAGAATGGGCAACTGGTTCGAGCTGATAGAAAAGGAAACATTTCCTAAAATTGAAAACCGGGTTAAAACCCAAGGTAGAGAGAAAGCATCTTGAACCCCAAGTAGGGTTGAACTTTGGGCCCGATGGGGCAACAGCACAGAAGCCCACCCCGGGGTTTGCCACTCCTTTCAGCTAAGAACGGGAAACTGAGGCCCCCCAATTTTCCCCCAAGCTCATCAAATTGGGCCCAGTAAAAAAGATTGGAAAAAACTTTTTGCCTGGTCTGATAGTCTGATTTATGCGCGAAAAATTTCCGGTTTGGTTAGGGTTGGGAAAATTTGGCGTAAACAACATAAAACCCCGGAAACCCACCCTGCCTTTATCAACGGTTAAAGGGGGGGGGTGGGGGTGTCATGGTGTGGGGAATATTTTTTGGGGCCCTTCTTTGGGGGCCCCTTGGAAACCAAAATTGAGCATCGTTAAAACCCCAAAAGCCTCCCTGAGTATTTGTTGTTTAAACCATGTCCTTTCCCTTTTAATGCCCAAAAGAAACCCAAAAACTATGGTTTAACTTTCAGCGGGATAATGCGCCATGTCAAAAAGCGGGAAATCATCTCGGGGAACTGGTTTTTTTGAACTTGAAAAATTGGATTTCACTGTACTCAAATGGCCTCCACGGTCCCCCCAAAGATTTTAAAATCCAAAGAGCACTTTGGGGATGTGGGGGAAGGGGTTTTTCCCCGCTTCATGGATGTGCAGCCAAAACAAATCTGCGGCAACGGTTTTATGCCACCCATTTTTAAAATAGGGAAAAAAAATCTCTGAGGAATGTTTCCAGCAACTTGTTTGGAATTATCCCACGAAGAAACTGAGGCAGTTCGGGGAAGGGGCAAAAGGGGGCCCCAACCCGTTATTTAGAAATGTGTCCCTAAAAAAGGGTGGCCCTTTAGTGTATTTTGTGAACCAAACCCTTATGGTCGGGGTGGGAACTTTGGGTGCCCCCAATTTTTTTTGTAAACCTCTTCCCCAATCTTTTATATAGAATTTAGTTTCCCATACCCCTTTAATTTAAAAACGTAACCCCAAAGGGGACAAGTTACATTTCACCCACCTTTTAAAAATCCCCCCAGGGATTATTCTACAGCCCCAAAAGGGGGCAATTTTACCTATTTCTAAAAAACCCCGATGGGGACTGAGCTGGGGGGCACCACAGGCCATCCCCAAAACATAAATTTGTGGGCTCCCTCATTTGGCTCACGTAGACCCAAGCAGTTTGGGAACCAGAGCCAGCGCTCAACATGGGGGCACGGGGGGTTGGGGGGTTTGGGGTTTTGGGAATTTTAATTTCCCCAAGCCCCAAAATTTTTAAAAACCCCCCCCCCACCCCCAAAAAATGTTGTGGGCAAAAATGGCCCAAAGCATCTATTTTGATAAACAAAAAAGAAAGGTAAGCCCCCCCTCTGTAAAAAACCATTGGGCACCCCCTCCAAACAGGGTTCAAAAATTTTTGGGGTTTGCAAGGGTTTTAGCATTGTATCTCTGTTTTCCACTACTGGGAGAAATATTAGGCCCCCTAGAGGGGGGTTAATAACGGGAAATTTTCCCCAGGCATAATAAAAAAGAAAATTTTTAAAGGGAATCCCGGTGTTTTTATATAAAGGGACCCAACCCCAAATTGCCAAAAGCCCTGGTCATATAAAAGAACCCCCAAAAAAAACTTGGCTTTTTAAAAAAAATTATAAAAAAAACAAAAAAAAAAATTTTAAAAAATAAATAAAATTTTTTGGGAATTTCTAAAAACCCTTTTTAACGTTTAAAATTGGTTGCTATGGAAACAAGGACAATTTTACGCTTTAACAAAAACCCTTATGGGGGCCCCACCTTCTTCCTTTCCCTAAAAGGGGGCCCTTTAACTACACCCAAACTAGACCCCTATGAAGCTACTGTACAGAAGTAGGGTTAAAGTGGGGGAGGTGCGGGGAAAAGTGAGGGTTCTAAGATTTTTTCTATCCCAAATTTGCGGGGACGGGGGGTCGGCTGGGGAGAAATATCATGGGGGACTGGAAGGAACCCCCAAAATAAAAAGGGGAAAAAGCCTCCAACTCTTCAGAGAAATCATCACCTTTTGGAGCCCACAAGAGGGGAAAAAATGCACTGTTTAACCATTATATGTCAGCAAGGTCGGGGTACTTGCCTACAACTATATGGCCATTGTTTTGGGTTTGGTTAAATATAAGTCTGAAAAGAGCAGTTGTAAAACCGGGGTGCCCAAAATCCACTTTAGGACCTGTAAGGAGGTAATATAAAAGTCGCAGAGGTTTGGGGTGCACTGGTATCTTAACAAAATTGGGCATTTATGGGGGAAATATAAAAAATCTGTAAGTTTGTGTAAAATTGGTAATCTACCACTATAAGAAAAAAAGAAGAGGAGGTAATAAAAAGTCTAAAAAGGGGCCCTGTGTGCACGGGAATCTCCCACTAAAGGCCCCCCCCCGTAAGGATTTAATATACAGTTTTGCAAAGGTTTTTGGTGTCACTGGAATCTACCACTATATGGACACTGTAAGGAGGAAATTTAAAAAACAGTTGAAGAGGGGGGGCGGGGGGGGCCCCATCCAAAAGTCTGTTTTGGGGGGCCGGGCTTCTTTTTTTTAAAATTGCCTCGAAAAACCCAAAAAAATTGAAATTCCCAATTTTAAACCCATAGCACTAAGGGCCAAAAGGAAAGAAAATTTGTTTTAAATCTAAGACACCCCTTTTGGTTGGGCCCTTAAAAAACCAACCGCGTTCCCAATTTAAATTTTTTTCGGGAAAACACAAAATAGGGAAAATGAAAAGGGGCACTCTAATTGGGTTTGGGTTTTAAGGGCCAAAAAAAGTCTAAGACCTCAAAAATTTTTCCCACATAAAGGGGCCCTGGGAGTATATTTTCTTTTTATCCCAAATTTTTTTTCTTTTCCCTATTTATTAATTTAAAAGGACAGTTTGTGAAAATAAAAAAAAAATGACAGGGGGGTGGGGGGCCTTTATATATAAAAATACTTGCCCCGGAAAAGTAAGAATTCTTTTTCAACCGAAATTAGCAACCAATCAAGCCCCGCTTTTATTTTTCCAGAACATTTTTTTATGAAAAAGGGAAGGGGCGGGAAGCCCCGATTGGTTTGTTTTGGGTTAAACAAAGTCTTCCCAAAAAAGACAGTTTTTCTACAAAAGGCCCAATATGTTTAAACTGCAAACCCAAACCCTGACCCTTGTGAACAAAAAAAGGGGAAATAAATTTCTAAGGGAATTTTTTTTTTAAAATTTTTAAAGAGAACAGCCCCTAAATCCTTCATTCATTTTTCAGCCCCCTTTTCTGTTTAATAAAACCCCTTTTAACCCCGAAATTTTTTATATTGTGGGGAAATTGTTTATATCTTTGGATGCTGTTTGCCCTTTCACAAAGTTTATCATTTTCCCCCACAGAAATCATTCCAGAAATTGAGGAATCTCCTCTCCTTGTGCTGAAATAAAAATGTTTGAGGGAGAATGGGGAAATTTCCCTCCCTTTAAATTTATTTGAAAATGGGGGGCTTGCTTTCTCTATACAGGGTTCCCTTTGACCCCCCCCTTCAACCATTTGGAAAAAATGCTTTGTTTCACCCTCTCTCCAGACCCTGATCTGTGCTTTTTTAAAATTTTTTTTCTTTCCCCCGGGGTGCTTTTTAAATTTAACCCTTTCCTGTTGCTTTTTTAAAATTTAAAAAAATTTTAAATTATTTTTTAAATTTTTAGAGCGAAATTTATTAAAGGGGCGCTGTACATTCGGGGTTACATACATAACAAAGGGTTAGAAAAAATTTACGGGTTACAATTTTTTTTGACGAAAAATTTGACTGGGCAACTGTTTAAAAAAGAGGGGAAAAGAGGGCCCCCCCCGCGAAGGTTAAAAATCCCCAAGGAAAGGGGGGAAAACAGGGAAATTTGGTGATTTTTGGGGGTGGGGGATGGTTTTGGGGGGGTTTTGTATTTTAACCCTGTCCTAAAAGAGGGGTTTTTTCGGGTTTGTTTTTAAAAACTGGTGAAAGTTGGGAGATTTTGATGTTTTGGGGGAAAAGATTTCCCAAAAAATTGGGGGAAGCATGAGAGAAGTCTTGGAGACGGTTATGGGGACGATCGGAAAAAGGAGGGGAGGGGAGACAAATTTTTCCTGTGAGGATTTGGAGATTTGAGGGGGAGGTATCGGAGATTAAGGCAGAGAGTATGGGGGGGGAAAGGGGGTTTTATGGAGACTTTGTGGGTCAGGGTTTTAGTAACTTGAAATAAATTTCCTGACAAGGGGGGCCCCAGTGAAGGGTTTAAAAAAGAGGGCAGAGGGAAGGAAATTTAGCGAGAAGAGAGTTAGATGAAAAACGGGCAGCAGGTTGAAGGGGTTTAAAGGGGGGAGCAAGCGTGCTGGATGGGAGGCCACAGAGAACTGTGTTGCAGCAGTCTAGGTGAGAGATGACAAGGGCATGGACTAATGTTTTTTGTAGTGTAAAAGTTGAGGAATGGGCAGATGCGCGAGATATTTTTTCAGGTGGAGGTGTCAGGCATAGGACATAAGACATAATGGTACATCCTAGCGGGAAGTGACTTCCCAAATGGATGTACCACGAGTGGGGTCAGCATGATTGCGACATGGGACCACCGGCCCCATGCCGCATCACCCAAGGCCGGAGTGCACTCCGACCACGGGTGATTAACCCTTAGGGTATGTTCACATGATGTATTGTGGCGCGTACAGTACGCACCGCGATACATCGTGTGTTTCAGGAGCTCACGCTGATCAGCGCATAACCCCGAGGCGTAGAGGGACCGACAGCCCGCCGGCCCCAAAGACACGCATTACTCGCGGCACTTATGAAATGTCACTTATCTCCCCGTGCGTACAATACGATCGTATTGTACGAGTAGAGAGAGGAGGAGTAATCCAAAATTCTCTATGAGAGCTATGGATTACCGTGATTGCGGCAGCTAAGGGTATGTTCACATTTCGTCGCGTATTTGCGCTTTATGCGTGGCGAGATTCACGCCGCAATTACGCCGTGTGAACATATCCTTAGCTGCCGCAATCTATTAAGATTGTCCCTCCTAAGAAGGAGGGAGTAAATAAAGTACACATATTTGGTATGGACGTGTGCGTAATGACTTACCCTAAAAATCTGTCACATTAATTAACCCGTATGCTGAATGCCGTAGTAAAAATAAAAAAACAATCACAGAATTGCTTTTTGTTCATCCCGCAGAAAATAAAATGGAATAAAAAGCAATCAAAAACTCATATAAACACCAGAATGGTACAAATTAAAGTGTCAGTTCATCTTGCAAAAACAGTCCTTACACAGCTCTGTATACAGAAAAATAAAAAGTTATGGCTATCAGAAGATAGTGATGCATAAATATTGTTTTGCACAATAAAGACATTTTTAAAGCACTTCAACATAAAAAACTATATAAACTGGGTATAATAGTAATTGTATCGTCCCACACAGTAAAACTAATTAGTCCTGTATACTGCATGGTGAGCGCTGTTAAAAAAAAAAACACTACTAGGATTGCAGTATTTTCTTTACCCTGCCTTCCAAAAAACAAATGACTGATCAAAAAACTGATCAAAAGCTTTGTCCTCCCAAAACTGATACTAATAAAAACGTCAACTCATCCCGCGAAAAACAAGCTTTTACAAAGTTTCGTACACAGAAAAATAAAAAAGTTGTGGCTCTGAGACTTTGGCGATGCAAAAACATGTTTTCATTTTTGAATAAAAGTGTTTTTTAAGTAAAATCAGTAAAACATAAAAAAAAAATATACAAATTGGGTATCGCTAATGGTAATGGTAACAACCTGCTGAGTAAAGCATGTCATTTATACCGCTCGGTGACCGCTGTAAAAAAATAAAAGTCACGACCAGAATTTCTGTGTCTTGTTCAAAATGCCTCACAAAAACCTTAATAAAAGGTAAACAAAGCATTATATGCAGTCCATAATGTTACCAATAAAAACAAGCGCATACTCAGCTCCGTATACAAAAAATAAAAAACTTATGAATAGCCAACTATGAAGACATAAAAACACATTTTTGTATAAACGCATTTCTATTGTGTAAATGTAATACATAAAAAATTATATAAAATTTATATCTTGCAATTGTACCGACCCGTGTGGTAGAGTTATCATGTCACTTATGCCACACGCCGAACGCTGTAAAATTAAAGCCAAGCATTTTTTTCCTCCATTTTCATGGCCCAATGCTAAAAATCTATGGAACACCTGTGTACCGAAAATGCACAATACACCCCTAGATCAAATCCATGAAGTGTGTTGACTCCAAAATGGGGTGACTTCTGGAAGGTTTCATCTGTTCTGGTACTTTGGGGACTTTGCAAGTGTGACAGGGCACCCACCAAAATCTGTGTTGCAAAAGCCAAATAGCATTCCCTCCCTTGTACGCCCTGCCATGCACCCAAACAGCAGTTTACACCCACATATAGGGTATTTTCAAACTTGGAAGAAATTGCACAAGAAAATTTGTGGTGCTTTTTTTCCAGGATTCCTTGTAAAAATGAAACATTTTTAGCTAAAATTGTAGATTGTTGGTAAAAAATATTTTTTTTTCATTTTCACCACCTAACACTAAAAAGAAAAGTGAAACATCTGTGGGGTCAATATACTCACTACACCCCTGAATGTTGTCTATTAAGTTTTAGCACCTTAGGTTGTGCGCGAACCTCTGGCACCTAAATAAAATCGTATTGAAAATAAGACCCCTCCTCCTACTCTGAGGCTTGTGGTTGAGCCAAATAGCGCACTAGGGCCACATATGGGATGTTTTTAAAAATGGCAGACTATGGAATATCGATGTTGAGTTTCATTCACCTGGTCACATCCACCGTGTTTCAGTGAATAATGGATAAAATCTGTAAAATCTGCAAAATAATACTTTAAGGGGTGTAGTTTCTTAGATGAAGTCATTTATGGGGGTATCTAACATACAGGCCCCTCAAAGTCATATCAGAACTGGACTGGTCCCTAAAAGAATATATTTTCTTGAAAATTGGAAAAATTACTAAAAATTATGAAACTATTTTGGGTGGAATAACTATCTTCGAAATCTTCAAAGTTTGAAAATGGCAAATTTTTAAAAATTTTCAGATACTTTGATATTTTTTACAAATAAACAAGGATTGTATGGCCCAAAATTTATTTTTCTGTTAAAGTACAATGTGTCATGAGAAAACAGTCTCTGAATCTCATGGATAGGTAAAAGTGTCAAAAAGTTACTCTCACATAAAGTTTCACGTGTCAGATATCAAAAATTGGGCTCCTTCAGGAAGTGCAAAATTGTCTACAGCGGTGCGGGGTTAAAGGAATAGTGGAGGGGATGGCTGTGAGCCCGAACAGCTGAGGGAGAAATGCTGGGTCAACCATGAGGCAGCAGGACAACCAGCGATGTCCAGGAAGTTAATCTACTCCACTGCAAAAAAAAAAAAGAAGAAATCACAGGATATTTTTAATGAAGACTAGTTAGAAAGGTGTTTGATTTTCCATTTAGGAATCAAATGAATAAAAAAAAAATGCAGAAGAGAATTTTGACTACTTGAACTTGAATACAGCCAGGGGCACAACAATTGTGTACACAGGGGGTGTGCTTGTGCCCTGGAAATAGAAATGTGGTGTCACGGAGCAGCACAGAGGGAGGCAGAGGAGAGGGAGATGGGAGCGGCAGCCGCAGGCCCACAGGCCCAATCCTTGCCATGGTGGCCGCACACTTCTCTACTCGAAACTCTCGTGCTCATCTGGCGCCCGGCACCAGTTTAGTGGGGATCCGCTCTACTGCTTATGTCTCATGTTGTTTCCCAGGGGCATACTCTGTAGGTGGTCTCTCCCTCGATTGCCTGTGATAGATGGTGAGCGAGGTGCCTTGATGTACAGTGCAGAAATAAGCAGGCAGGAGACAAAGGGCAGGTGCTGTTTTCAAATCATCTTAGGCCTCTTTACTTCACCAGGCAAGATGTAATACACATGGCAGTGGGCATCCTTCATGTTACAACACCATCCTTCCAGTTGCAGCAACTCAGTGTACCAAGGCAGGACAATGTTCCTAAACCCAGTCCCTAACATAGCTACCTCTCTATTTCTCCATTTCCATGGGGCCATGTAAGAAAAGGTTAAGGTTGACCTCTGAGCCCAGAGGCAACACAGCCGTGTCAGCATGGCATGATGAATTGCTTCGCTGACATCTTGCAGATGAAAACATCGATACCCTGAAGGTGGATATCAGTGAACCCAATGGAGAAAAGACTCAGAAGAAGACCCAGAAACTAAGTTTACCTCAATTTATATAACCTTCTAATGTACCCCCACCCTGTGTTGTCATGGTTTTTCCCGCCAAAGCTTTGAGTGAGTGCAGCTGGTTACATTTCTACAAATCAGCATGACTATACACAATTTACAGACACAATGTGCAGAAGCTACTGGCTGAAAACAGGGGTGAAATAGGGGTCACTTCTAGAACATACTTAGTGCAATTATAACAGAAAATAGTGCAATTATCAATAAACGTTATTAAGTATTCTTAACCATTAGTAGTATACCATACCACATGCTCCTGTATACTACAGAAGACCAGGGGGACTGCACTGCCACATGGCTATCTATAGAAGCAGCAACACTGAGTGTACTCTCTCCTCACTCCTGTGCACTGACACAGTGCTTGGATGGAGTACAGCACAGCAGGTGCACACCATCAAAGCATGTAGCTATTGTTCAGGTAAGGAGGGCATAATTGGTTTCAAAGGTGGATTGAGGGAGAGGTTACACAGCTTCATGTCAATCTTACCAGCAGCACCAAGAAGTACTTTCATCTTTTCCTTTTTAGGGCATGTTCACATGGCATATTGGCTAGCACGTACTTCTAAAGCGCGGGAGCGGCAGCCCCATTCCCCTCTATTATCCCCGATGCATAAACACCAGGAAGAAGTGACATACCATTTCTTTCACCCGCCATTCAATACGCATCGGGGAAGACAGAGGTAATTCATAGCTCTAGAATTAGAAAAACTAAGCCGCTTTAATAAAACATAACTTTTAATAGTGACATTAAAATGTAACCAAATAGTACACAAAAAAAAAACTTTTTAGGTATCTTAACAAAAAAATACAATGTAAGTTAGGTTATAGATAACTCACCATCTCCCATTGATTACATCGTAATTACGAATTCCAAAGCCAAATTTGGAGATAAAAACGGGTGAACTATCCCTAAACACTGTATCCCTAGTATCTATCCCTTATACATATTGATGAGAAGACTGAGATGTCTTTGGTGAAACGCGTTTAGGTTACTATTGTATTTATATTAAAATTGCCTCACTCCCTATTTGGAGCTCTTAGGTTGTAGTGGGGGTTTTGAGGGGTTTTTTTAGGGGCTCTTTAAGGGTTAAGGAAAACTAGGGATACAGTTTTAGGGATAGTTCAACCCCGTTTTTATCTCCACATTTGGGTTTGGAATTCGTAATTACAACATAATCAATGGGAGGTGGTGAGTTATCTATAACCTAACTTACATTGTATTTTTTTGTTAAGATATCTAAAAAGTTTTTTTAGTGTGCTATTTGGTTACATTTTAATGTCACTATTATAAGTTATGTTTTATTAAAGGGGTTTAGTTTTTCTAGTTCTGTAGCTTTTTGAGTATCCCTTATTCAATATTGTTTGTTGTCTTGGATGTTTAATTCATAGCTCTCTATGACAGCAATGAATTACCATAGTTACAGGCCATATTTCAGAGCGTATTGCAGTGCAACTATGCCACAAAATACAGTCTAAAATACACCATGTGAACATAGCCTTAGTATACTGTACTGTGGATTCCAGTGCAGCTCTAAAGGCAAAGTTTAAATTTTAAACTCTTAAAGGGGTTTTCTCGCTACAAAGTTCATATCTATAATGATGGGGACAGTAAAAATAAGCCCTTTTGCAATTGGTTTTCATTACCTAAATCAATTAGTATAGCAGCTATGAGCTGATCTCTGTGTGTCTTGAGCTATTTCTGCAGCAAGTGGCAGGGCCACACCCCCTTTGCTGTGATTGGCTGCATGAGATTTCATTCAGCCCTCTTGGGACATGTCCCCTGGACAGGACACGCCCCCTGTGCTGTGACTGGCTGCCTGCACTCTCTTACCTATGAGCTGTATAAAATGAAAGTGAAAATGGCTGCTGCCTGTGTCTGTGTTCTCATTGCCTTTCACTTCACTCTCAGCTGTGTAATAATGGTTGCATAAGTTCCTCTATGCCCCTTCTCCTAGTGACTGCTGTGTGTGAAGGATTTGGGCAATTACTAAGTCTCCAGTTGCTAGATTCACTCTCTCTCCCCATATAATACACCCATATAACACAGCCGTATACACTCTGCTCCCCTTCTACCTGGTGCCTGATAACAGAGGGGGGATCAGTTTGCATTTCTCACATTTTTTTTTATTAGTTCAGGTTGTATGTATAACTATTTATATCAATGCATGTGTTCTGGCTATAAGGAGCTTGTGGAGCCTGGAGGTGACAGCTCTTCAGACATGAGAACCATTGCAGGAGGTCTGCAGAGCTGTGACATCCTCTCCCTTCCACTGCTCACACAGAATGTTTATGTCTACAGTCTTCAGTGAGGGAAGACCGGCCTACTGGGAGGAGAGACCTACCTCTGGATTTGAAGCAGTAAGAAAGAGAGAAATTTAAGATGCCCATGAAAGCTTGTAATGAGAAAACGCCTTTAAGGTCTCAGCCTGTTTTGGACTTAAAAAGGTAGTCCCATTTCTGGAAATCCTCTTCTCTGGCCATTCGTAGCTTGCTGTTATCCAGTCCTGCATGTGAATGAGGAGGGCAGCCCTGATGTCGTCCTCCTCGTTCACTTCTATCTGAGTTCTGAGTATAGCTGAGTATCCTCAGGTTGTCAGGGCCAGATTTCTGTATAAAGGTATATTCACACGGTGTACTGCGATGCGTATAATACGCGCCGCAATACGCAGGGTGTTTTGGAAGCACACGCTAGTCAATGCGTATTTCCAAAGCACGTATTTCCCAGCTCACCGGCCTTATTGACATGCATTGTTCGCGGTGCGCAATCGCCACAAACAATTGACATGTCAAATCTCCCCCTGTGCGTACAATACTATCGTATTGTATGCATGGGGGGACGACGTGTAATCCATAGCTCTCAATGAGAGCTATGAATTACCATAATTGCGGCGTATAAATTGCAATATGCAGCGAAATACGTGGCGAAATGCGTGGCCAAATAATCCTTATGAACATAGCCTAAGGCTGTGTTATATGAGTGGGGGGAGCAGAGTGTATAATGCTGTGTTATATGGGAGGGGAGAGAGTGAATCTAATAGCTAGAGACTCAGTAATTGCCCAGATCCTACACATAGAGCTAGCACTGGGAGAGGAACATAGAGAGCTCAGGCAGCCTTACTTACATTGACACAGCCATCACAGAAAGCTGAGGCAGATAGTTTCACTTTCATTTTACACAGCTCAGAGAGGAGCAAGCACAAAGTGTAGGCAGCCAATTACAGCACAGAGGACATGTCCCGACCAGGGCTGAACTAAATATCAGTCAGCCAATCACAGCAAAGGGGACATTCCCCAACTCCTGGCTTCAGATTTAGCTCTAGACACAGATTAGCTCATAGCTGCTATACTAAATGATTCAGGTAATGCAAACTAATTGCAAAAGTGCTTATTTTTACTGTCTCCATCATTATAGATATATTTGTAGCGAGACAAACCCTTTAATAAACACCCATAAAAAGACCTAATTTGGGAAACTACACCCCTTAAGGAATATATCTAGGGGTGTAATGAGTATTTTGACCCCACAGTTGTGTCACAGATTTTTTTTCTTGTTAGATTGTGAATTTTTTTTTTCCAATAAAATGCAGCTGGAAATGTTTAATTTTTACAAGAAATCCTGGAAAAAAAGCACCCATTAATTATAATGCAATTTCTTTCTAGTAAAGTTCTGTTTGGGCGCATGACAGGGTGTACAAGGGAGGAAACGCCATTTTGCTTTTGGAACACAGATTATAGTGGGTGCCATGTCGCATTTGCAAAGCCCCAGAAGTACCAGAACAGGTGAAACCTTCCAGGAGTCACTTCATTTTGGATTCAATATCCGCAGAGATCCCATCCAGGGGTGAATTGTGCATTTTGGGCCCACAGATGTTTAACAGTTTTTTTTTACTTAAGGCCATGAAAATAGAAAAAAACACCTCCAGTTCCCCATTGTGTTTACTATGCGGTCGATACAACTACAACAATATAAATTTTATTTAGTTTTCTATGATTTACTACTTTGACATAATAGAAATGTGTTTGTAAAGAAATGTGTTTTTATGTCGTCAGTCTGACAGCCATAACTTTTTTATTTTTCTGTATATGGAGCAGATTAAGGGCTTGTTTTTTTGCAGAATGCGCTGACATTTTCACTGGCACCATTTTTGGGTTCATATGACGCTTTGATCTCTTTTTATCAAGGTTTTTGGTAGGCAGAATGAACGAAATACAGCAGTCTTGGTAGTGTTTTTTTTTTGTTTTTACTGCGGTCACCCTGCGGTATAAAAGACATGTTAACTTTACTCAGCAGGCTGATACAATTACAGCGATACCAAATTTATATATTTTTTATGTTTTACTGTTTTAACACAATAAAAATACTTACGTAGAAAAGAAAACACATTTTTGCATCGCCATAGTCTGAGAGCCATAGTTTTTTTATTTTTCTGTGTTCGGAGCTGTGTAGGGGCTTATTTTTTGCGGCATGAGTAAATGTTTTCATTGGTGTCATTTTGGAGGACACATGACTTTTTGATTGCGTTTGAATATGTTTTTGGGAAGCAGGATAAAGAAAATGTATCAATCATGGTAGTGTTTTTTAAAATTTTTTACAGCGCTTACTTTGCAGTTTAAGTGATATGTTAATTTTACTCTGCTGGGTGATACAATTATGGCAATACCCAATTAATATTTTTTTTATGTTTTAGCAATATAACAAATATATTGTGTAAAATAATGTTTATGCATCATTCTCTGCTGATTGCAGTAACTTTTTAATTTTTACATAAACAAAGCTGTGTAAGGGAATTTTTTTGCAGAACAAACTGATGCTGTCATTTGACCACTTTGCTGTTTAAATGACTTGACTGCTTTTTATTCCATTTTATGTGCAGCGGGAGGAACACAAATCACAATTCTGCCAATTTTTTTTTTGTTAAGGCGTTCATCGTACGGGTTAAATATAACAGATTTAAAAGTTAGTTTGCTTACATATGTAATAGGCAAAGGCAGTGTACATGTTTTACTGAATTTATTTATTTATTTTTACACCTTTACATTTTATGTATTTTTTTTTAATTTTTATCACTTGTCCCACTATGGGACTATACTTGGTGATTGTTAAATTGCTAGTGTAATACATTATAGCATATGTCAGGATGCATGACAATTGGCAGTGTATGACACCAACTGTCTTTCAGCCTATCAGGCTCTGCCAGGACTACGTCATAGACAACCCGGAGGTCAATATATGCGACCATCAGTTCCGATAGAGGACAGAGGGAGCTCCTTCCCTCTGTCACACTCCTTGGCTATTGACAGAAGCAGCTAGGGGTTTTAAACGGCTAAGAACAGGGTGATCTCCGCTCCGGACCACAACTGCAGGAATCCAGCTGTCAATCATCGCCGGGATCCCGCTGCTATTATGTGGTCACAGCTCCTGTGCCCACACGATCACCACAAGGTGTGTTATGGGGTTAAAGCCTTTTTTTATGCTGGCTGCCATCAGAGCCAGATGGGGTAGGACCGGGGGTGCTTGGTGCAGGGGCACTTTAGTATATTGTGTCAGCGTTAGGGTGCTACTATATGACTGTATGTTGTAGTGGAGGCACCACTGCCCATAACTCCCAAGTGTCCCTATTTTGGAGAGACAGTCCCTATTTTTAACCCTTTTTTCCTCGGTCCCCCTTAGTTCTATAAATGTCCCTCTTTTTCATTAGGCAATCAGATTTGCATCAATAAACTGACTATCTTGCTGTAAAAAGTATCTGATTGCTTCCTAGCTGTATATTACATAACAAATTTAATATGTCATCATTGGATACAATGCGATCCTGAAAATGTCTCCCTTTTTGGCTGAAACGTTGGCATGTATGTGTTTGGGCGTGGTTAGAGGCGGGTCTTGGTGTGATGTCATGTGTTTGGCCTGATGTGTCCCTACCTAACAATATGCTGAGGGGACAGGAGGGTGCCACTAGCTACTTGTATTCTGTTGAAGGCTAGGGTTCCCAGTCCTGAGATTGCTGTGGAGCCAGAGCCCATAAAACGCCAGCTACAATACCAACTATAACCATTAGATTGTTACAGAAATGCAACTTGTAATCTCTTATCCTTTAGCTTCAGATAAAATACATGAAATATACATCTCTGTTCTTACCATGAATAACAGTTTCTTTTGACTTCATCTCCAAAGTCATAATATTTGCCATTTTCATCAATGCAGCCGCAGTTTGCCACACACTTCATAGTATCCTCATTCCAGAAGGGTCTAGATGGTGGACATTTGGGATAACATCCTGTAAGGTGGATGAAAGTACTATATAAACCAATATGCATTAAAAGAGTAGGCCTTAAAGGGGTTGTCTCACTACAAGGATTGTTTTTTATGTTAAAGATCTTCCAAAAACAAGTCACTTTGCAATATATGTCCATTAACAATGTCCTACCTATTCCTAGATATCCCCTCTCGTATATGCTGCATCAGCTCCTCAGGTCGCTATAGCTACAGACCTGTTTGATCTCTCCTGGTAGGCTGCCAGCACTGGTTGCTATAGCTACAGACCTGGTTTCTACTGCAGCCAGTAAACACGCCCCCGAATTCAAAGTGAAACCAAGAAAACAGGACTGAGGTAAGATGAATCAATGTAGTGAGACAACCCTTTTAAACATAGGATAATTGAGGTTATACTACAAGTAGGATCAAGTGGTATTCAAAGGACTGTATGACTAGGCATCATATATCAAGGCTAAATTCACCAAACTGGTAATCTCTCTTATGCAGTTGCTGTTTTTATACAAAGAAGAAAACTAACTATACTAGCCAAACCCAATTCACCCATCTGTTTAGAGAGGGATCACTTTAGGAGGAGATTTGGTTTGGTTAGTATAAAATAGATTTCTCCCTTCTGGAGGAGAGCTTATTGGCTTACTATCTTTAGCAGACCATCCCTTTGACATGATTGATCATTCATAAGTGTACAGACATGGGGATGACACCATAGCTAATTTACTAAAATCATTTACATAGGCCAGAATGCTTGTTAAAAAAAATGAATGTAATATCAAAAGTTATGAGTACTTATCACGGCACAGAATGTTAGCTCAACCTTTTAATGCTTTTCAATGGCTTTGTTTAGTAATAAGAGCTAAATAGGAAATAAGCCAAATTTCTAATATACATGTATCAAAAATTCTGCTCCTGTACCTTTTTTATACCAGTGCAGTAGGCCCCCATCTAGATGGTAAAAATAATATAGTCTACATTGCCATCCAAACCAATGGCTGGCATTGTGTAATTGTATGAATGAAACCGCCTGCCCCCGCTGTTTAACCCTTTAGATGCCACGACCATCTTTGCCACACACCGTTTCTCATGGCGATCGGAGCCCCTGCAGCCTCCCATCGCTGCATTGTTTTCGATTGCCCCACTTCCGGCCCCAGGCAGGAAGTGGGGAAACCGCCATCTTGGTACACCCTAATGCACTGTATATACAATCCATTAGGCTGTAGAAATTATCGCACCCCCTAGTGGTGAAGCGCCCTAGAGGGACTCAAAGTTAAAATTAAAATAAAAAAATGTTTTAAAGTGTAAAAAAAATAGAAAAGTATTAAAAGTTCAAATCATCTCCCTTTCGCCATTTTACAAATAAAAAAATAAAATAATAATATCACCGCGTCCGAAAAAGTCCGATCTGTAAACATATAACATCACTTATCCCGTACACTGAACACCTAGAGGAGAAAAAATTCCAAACACCAAAATTAATTTTTTTGGGTCATTTCACATTCTATAAAAATTGTAATAAAAGTGATCAAAAAAGTCGCAAGCATACCGAACTGCTAGCAATAAAAAGTACAGTTCAGCCAGCAAAAAATGCACCCTCACTGACGTCCATAGGTGTTAGTACAAAAAAGTTATTGGTCGCACAAAATAGCGCCATGGCGCAAATTAAAAAAATATAGTGTTTGGAATTTTTTTACGGTACCAAAACATAACGGAAACCCTACATGTTTGGTATTGCCGGATGCGTATCAACCTGTAGAATACAGATAACACATCATTTTACCGAAGAGTGAACGGTGTAAAAAAATCTCCCGCAAACATGGCGCAAGTACATTTTTTTCACATTTTGCCCCACTTAGAATTTATTTGCCATTCCCCAGTATATTCTATGGTCATATGAGTAACACAATTGGAAATTACATCTTGCCCCCCAAAGTAAAAGCTCTCATATGTCTATGTAGGTGGAAAAATAAAAAAAGGATGGCTTCCAGGAGGCAAGGAGGAAATTTTTTTTAGAGCCATATTATTATGACCGTCCGTCAGGAAGGGGTTAATTTCGGCACTATATCAATTGCTGATCGTCCCATGCCCAGACTCGCCTATAGTACACGCCTACATAACTAAATTGGAGGGGTTCCTGGGTTCCCCGCATCCCACAACAAATGGAACTTAATCTGGAGACAGGCTGCTCATTCTTCTTTATCAGTTCAAAATAAGGAAAATCAATACAAAATACTCATGTTCTGGTAACATACACCAGCTTTATTACGTAGACTGAAATGTTCCCGACTGTTATTGGAGATGTGGGGATCCTAGGGCTCACCTTCAACAGGTCTTTTGGGACTGCAGAGTGGTTAGACCATTTTGGAAGCTAGTGCAATCCTTGGTATATGACCTTATGCAAATGAAAGTCCCACTGAATCTGCAGTACTTTATGTTTAATATTTCCTATACCCCTTCAGGGCGTAAATTAGGTAGACTTTTTCTTTATATCCTGACTGCTGCCAAATGCTTGATTGCTAAATTCTGGAGACAAACCTCTACTCCAACTAAATTAGATTTCTGCTCTCGTCTTAAGGAGTTTAGACATATGGAGTACCTTACAGCTATGTCACATAATAAAATGTACCCTATTAATGCTATCTGGAAACCATGGGATATCTACTGCATCACTCAGAATCTACAATATACATTGGAAGTTATAATGGATTGCAAGTTCTTGTTCAGGATTTCTTCTTCCCTCTTATGTCATGTCCATGAGCCCTCCCTGTCTTTGTATTTTATGTTCAAGATTAGACTATTTAAAGACTCAGTATATTCTATTGCATATTTTTTTTACTCGAGTTTATGCACTTCTTCATTTGTTTCAGTCCTAGCCATGACTGCCTGTTTTGTTAAATTTAGAGCTGTGACTGCTTGCTTGCTTTCAGATCTTTCTAGAAAGTAATTTGTAATGTTTATATAAATTTTATATGATATGCTGATCAAATTTTCTGTATGGAAGTGCTTTGTTTCTTAAAAATTTTCTTAATAAAAATCTACAGTTAAAAAAAGAAAAGATAAAGCAGTCCTTCCTCATCAGAAATTCTGATTGCAAACACGAAACAAGGGAATAATGATGACTGTCCGAGGCAGATTTTCTGCCTCCTAAACTTTAATATTAAAGTTTAGTATTTAGTCGGCGAAAATAATCAAGTAAAGTTAGCGTCATCTGAATAAAGATGCTAATCTTACATTGAAATCAATAGGATTGATTTAGGAATAGGAGTTAGGATTATTCCACCATCATTCCTATTCAGTTCCCCCATAGATGTCATGTAACTCTGTTGCTGACTGAATTCCCAGAGGTCATATGACCCCATGTTTAGTCTATGGGATGTAATAAATAAAAACAATATCAAGAGGGCAGTCCCTTTAACCTCTTAGGGTATGTTCTCACGGCGTTTTTGTAAATGTAAATTTACACTTCAAAATCAGCTTCAAATAATGCCTGATTAGAGGTGTATTTTGAAGCGTTTTTTGGAGAGTATTTTGAAAAATCCTGTTCTCTTTGTCTACTATTTGTATTTTACAAGTGAAAAAAACGCCTCAAGAATGTCACTTATTTTTATGGCCATGATTGCGTCCAAAAAACACCTCGCAATTCCACTTGTGAAATATGCTTCATGTGAATGACACGATGTATTTTAGATTATATTCAATGAGGAATAATTTGAAACTTGTCTGAGGCTGATTTTGGGCCATTTTCCAGAGCGTAAAACGCGCTAAAATTGCCCCAAAAAATGCTGTGTGAACATACCCTTAAGGACCCACCGTCTTTTGACAGCGGGCGGAGCAGGTCTTTTGTCTGCAGCTACACCAAAATATGTTGCTATAGACAGAGGGGGTTTTCGCACTGTGTAGGAAACAGAAACTGAAGTTCACAGCTTCATTCCTAGAGCAGTCTCTGTTAATGCCGGGGACTGGAGGAAGCCTCCTGTCCCAAACGTTTAACCCTTTGATTGCCGGGGTCCGTGGGCCGCAATAATTAAGGGATTCCCCCGCCCTCTGGTCATGGGACTCCTGGTTTTCAATGGAGCTGGATAAATTTTTTACAGTATCCCGGGGACTAAGTAGCCCCCCAAAAAGCTTCTGTATAAACAAACCGCAATCAGGGCACACTGTGTGTGCCCCGCTGCAGGGGCTGTGTCATACCAGCACAGAAATTAATGTATTAGCATACATGAATATGTTAATAATTTACTAAGTTTAAAAAAAGTTTTAAATAGTTATCCCATAATGTGATTAAAAAGTAACAAAACATAAAAAGAGCAGAAAAATAAATAAAATAAAAAATATTTAATAAGAAAATTATTGTGCAATTTTACACAAAAAAAACCTTCACATATCTGGTATCCAAACGACCATAATAACCTATAGAATTTATCTAACAGGTTATTTAGTATACAACGTGAATGGTGTAAAAAAACACAAATGCAGAACAACCCCTTTTTTATATTCATGCTGCAAAAAATGTGAAAAAAATTCTGCAGTAATTTATTTGTAAACCTAAACAATGAACCCAAAATACAGCTGGAAAAATATAGCTGGACATTGAGGCCTTTTCAGGCTTACTGCTTAAAGGTTAAAGAGGTAATCAGAATGAAGTCATCACAAAGGTTTGTAGGTAATCAAAGTATGTGTCGTCTTACCTTCACAGCCTGACAACTCATGTAGACACTCTCCTTTGGGGTTTCTGCATGTCTTGATACATTTGTCACCACAGGGTTTGTAATGCCATTCAAATTCTCCAACATCATTGTAATAATCACAAAACATGGCTGGGGAGATAATACAAATATCGCCATTACAATTATCATAAAGAAAATTCTGTAAGTTATTATTAAAATGGCAGGGGAAGGAGGTGAAGTTTAGGTGGTATGTGTGGATGTCAGGTCTACCGGTTTTGGAGACTTCTGGGAGGTGTAGTGAGCTGGCACAAGAAATCAACCACAGAGACTCCTCAGTTTAGGTCTTGCAGGTTTTACTCATGGCACCAAAGTTATAGCATGTTACACTTTAAAGACAGACAATTCCTCTCATGTACAGTACTCTTCTTATTCCTCAAATTCCTTTCCTGGCAAATCCTCTCACCTGAACGCAGCAGCCTTTTCTATGCTTCCCTGAGTCAATCACTTCTGATGAAGCACGGGTACACGTGCGAAACGCCTTAAGTTTTTAATCTGATTTGTTTTTAATTTTGCAATGGTAACTCCTTTGCAATTTTAAGTATAAAGTAACTTTTAAAAGAAGCCTTTAGCTCGGGCTTTTTTATACTACACGGGCGCGGGGTCCCCTTTTTTCTTTTACATTGGCGTTTATCCACCATCGGATCCCCGAGTGGAGTATCAGCGGCCAGCGGCTGCCGTATTAAGGGCTATGAAATATAAATAGCCCTGTTAGCGCATATGAGTGTTGTGCCTCTAAACTAAGAGCGCAACCTCCAAAGGTGAGAGAAACTATTTTTTCTAAAATACCCTATTTCCTGACAATATTACACTATTGTGCGCCCCCTCTCTTTTTCTTTTTGTTTTCTTCAAATGGCAGCAATCATGCACAGGGCTACTTGCTTTCCCTGACTCTTTAGCAGTCACACAGAAGGACTTCTTGCTTTCCTTGATTTTTCTGGGACCAGTTAAAGGGGTTGTCTGGGAGTTTAATGATTTCATAGAACACTATAAAAAACATTTATATTGAAAAGTAAAGATACTCCACTACCTTTCTACTGTTTCTTTTTTTCTCTTTTGCCTCCTTAGTCATTTATCATAACATCTGTGAAACTTCCTGGTTGTGGGAATGTCAGTTATTCTCCTGCAGCATTCCTACAAGCCACAGAATCCCTTGCAGTTACAATCTAGGACTTCTCTGCACCCGCCCCCTTAATCCTCCTAGCATTGTTCATTATCATTCTCAGACATGTAAGCATCAGGTCCAGGGGTGTAGTTACAGGGGTAGCAGCGGTCCCAGTTGCGACCGGACCCCTGAGCCCACAGGCCCCCCACGCCACACAGCTGCATCACTGGGTCACATAGAACCAGCGATGCAGCATTCACAGCCCCTGCCTGCAGTAGCTGAGGCAAAGCGGCCAGTATACACTGATACCGGCCGCTTAACCCACTAAAGGCAGCAACACGATGCAATTATGTCATTGTGCCACTGGCTCTACTAAGCCTTAAGACTATGCCTAGGTATGGGGCCTGGCAGACGGCGGAACTGCCGTTCTGAAACAGGCAGCGTGATGACATCACTCTGCCCGCTCTGGAAGACACGTGTTCAACAGAGAAAGAGAGGAGAGCCAAGGTATTATTTTTATTCTTTTTTTCTAATGGGTGGGCAGAATACCTGTTATAACTGGCCCTATACACCTGCCTACCTGCTATAACTGGCCCTATGTACCACCCTATCTGCTATAACTGGCCCAATATAACACCCTACCTGCGATAACTGGCCCTATATACCCTATACCCATACCTGCTATAACTGAACCTATATACCACTCTACCTGCTATAACTGGCTTTATATACCACCCTACCTGCCGTAATTCGACCTATATACCACCCTACCTGCTGTAACTGGCCCTATCTACCTGCCTACCTACCTGAAGGGTTCTTTATCTACCTGCCTACCTCATAGAAGGGCTCTTATCTACCTGCCTATGTACTAGAAGGGTCCTTATCTACCTGCCTACTTACCAGAAGGGGCTTTTTCTATCTACCTACTAGAGGGGGCATCTACCTACCTACTAGAGGGGCCCTATCTACTTACCTTTCAACTAGAGGGGGCTCTATCTACTTACATACCTACTAGAAAAGACCCTATACTGAAGGGGGACTTTACCTATTTAATAGGAAGAGTCTGCCTACTTATCTGACTAATTTTTAAGATCTAAAGTACCGAAAATTAGCGTCTTGCTATCCGCTTGTCTAACTTGGGGCGGCTGTCTACCACCTGGAGTTTCTTTCTACGTACTGGTAGCACAAATGGGGGTACTTTTACTGTTTGGAGTCTAACGTGTTTGTGTGGTAAATTCTGCAGGAATTTATGACCGGGAGAAGTCATCATGGCAGTCTGGACCAGATGGAGAAAGAAAAGGTAAAGAGATCGACTCATCAGTTAAGACATCACCTGTGAGTCACTAAATGTAATTGCCCTGTAATCACTTATATGGCTGCAGAGCCTGCGTACAACTGTTATCTACCCCTACATGGTCACTGTATGGTGGTAATATATACAGTCTGCAGAGCCTGTGTACACTAGTATCTAGCATTATATGGTCACTATATGATGGTAATAGTGGTCTTAGTGTAATGGTTTATATTCAGTAACAATACAATGGTATTATTCAAACCGTTTATGGTGGTGATATGTGGTCTTGATGTTGCGGTATAATTTGGTCCTTGTATATTGTTGTTATTGATATTATTGGTCTTGGTGTACTGGTTTGGTCAGTTATATTATAATGGTATTAGTCACTATATAGAGGTGATAGTATAGCCCTTGTACTGACACCAACATAATACAGATAACATGTCAATTAAACTATTCAGCATAAACTCCAACATAAACTAAACCCATAAAACAAGAGGCACAATAGCATTTTTTCCTGTAACTCCCAACATATTTTGAGGGGGGGGGGGGGGCAAAAGGTAATATACACTTTGACTGAATAACTTGTTTTTTTTTTTTTGTTCTACTGGACAATCCCTTTTTATAGAAATAATTGTCTGCACTGTGATACATTGCAGTAGGGAACCTGTTGTTAAAGTTTTGGGAGTACAGGGTCCCTAAAATGAAGTTTTGAACCGGGCCCATAGGTCTTTAGCTAGGTCCTGCATCTCTGCTCCACTTCACTCCCTGCTTGCCTGCAGCAGACTGTGTGTAGTACTGTGCACCAGTCAGTTCGTAACATAGTAAAAAATCATTCTTTCCTCATCCTATAATACATGTAATACATGAACAAATATATATAATTTGGTTTATATGTTTCTACGTATGTGCTGTACATCCCTCACAGCAGGTACACAGCTTTCCCATCACTGTAATTCTGATTGCTGTATGTGGCATCACCCAGCTTTCCGAATTATATTAGTATTATTGCTGCCGGCAGCCAGAGCTTGAGAAATATGACCGACACCTTCCGTTTCGGACATGGAATCTGAAGTTTAATCACAGTAAATTACATTCCAATAGAACTTTTAATCACATGACTATTTTATCACCACATGATTGGCTAATTGGTGGTCGCTAAGAGACAAGTTATAATTTGCATGTACGTATGAAGCATTAGCTGATATGATACATTCCGAAGCGCTCTGTATTATCTGGGGGAAGGAGGAAGGCCTTGACACTGAATAGTCTATCTAGCATCCAAGAAAGGTGGATGATGTCACATTCCACACAACAATCTGTTTTTGATTGTGGGAAAACTATGTGCCTGCTGTAGGGGATGCAGACAGTAATGTCAGGGCAATGTCTCATAACACTTTACCATGGCACCACTATAATATATAGCAGTTTCTGACTGCTGCTGGATAATCTTAGTGGTCCTAATGCACATTCAGCCAATCAAACAATGCAAGTCTTCTGCTTCCAGCCTACATCTCTGTACTAGAATGATAGTGACTGACGAGTCACTAGAGGCAGCCAGATCTTCTCTGCTCAGCTCACGCCCACTACAGAAGAGGGTTTCTGAGCTGAGCCTAGTTTCAAAGCACACCCACTGAGCGATGACAAAACGTCCATAGATTCAAAAGCAAAGCCATGTGATCAATGGAGGTCAAACGGTATCCAGGAAGTAGGAAGAAAGGGAATAAAGGGCTCTGCTTTATTTGCAGTCTAAAACAGGTAAATAATTGTAATGAGTTTCAATTACAAAGTTAAATACAATTAAGTTGTGAGCTCTATAACAAATAAAAAGATATTCCCGGAAAACCCTTTTAAGTGGATTGACTGTTCTCTATCTCCCTCTCCTCTGGACAGTTCTTTATTCTGTCCCTCTTCTCTCATTGTGCTTGTCCCCTCTCCATTCCCATCTAATTCTCTCTACGCTCTCCTTCTCTCTCCTCTGTGAGTACTCGTGTCCTGATGGATAGGGACAGCCTGGTCTTGGTCCAGAGCTGGCGTTTGACCAAATGACCCCTTGAGTTGGAACAACTTAGAAACTGACTGATGAAACTATTGAGCTCCTGAACACAACTAACTGGCTGCACATAGAGACTTCCCTTATAATTGTGTAACCTGTAGCTACTCCATTCTCCTCACACTGATTGGCTTTAGACCCAGCTATGATTTCCCAACTATGCAGACTTAAAGCAATCTTGGCCTAAGGTGCTTAGTCATCTGAACCCTTCTTTGCCCCTATATACATAGTATACAAGGCACACAGTGAATTCCACACCCCCTGAATACACAGGTCGTATCTATTCATAAGGGTGTAGTCCCTCAACAGCTCTGGGATGACACTATAACAATATGGAAAACTGATAATTGGTTTCAAGGCCTCAAAGTCACCCCATATAATGCAAAATGAAACTTAAAGAAAATGAGGCAGTTAACTTATATACATATAATCATTTTTATATTTTGAGGACAGAAGCTTCTTTGGTTCATGTACTTTATACACAATATACCACAATAATAAATGGCGCTGTCCTCACCTGGTGCCCAAAGGAGCCGCTCATCCTTTTACATGTAAGAACAGTACAGAACATGTAGTACAACACTGTACTGTAGAGAGGCGCTACTAAACGCCAATTACTGCATGCACCTCACTAATACAGGGGGTTTACATGTAATATATTCATGATAATTGATTGGATCTTCCATAAATCACATGAGCCGCAGATCAGCAGTGTCTGTATGGTGAGTGTAGTTTCAAAATGCAATGTATAGTGAAAATATTGTATCCTGAGGCCATTGTAACTCAAGGGACCATTGCATAACATTATTTTATACAGTATTCTTCTAAAAAATTTTTTTGTTACATCTCTTTAATACAGAACATGTATTAATGGAGTATCCTAATTAGTGTTGAGCGATTATTATCGACAAAGTTGAAATCGGCACAGTTTTTATGGTGATCGGATTTTTTAGATCATGCGATAATTTAGGTTAAAATCTGTGCATCATCTATTAAGATCGCGCCTTTTTCGGCGCTTCCTGTAATTTTGGCGGTCAGCAAATCAGATTACAGAATAGAGCAGGGTGAGATGTTTTGTGCGAGTCATGACTGGGATGTGTATGGTTGCGATTGGCTGGAAAAAATCACAGGGCCCTCTTTTACATAGAACAGCTTTTCCTGTTCAGCCTCAGTGTCTCTCAGCGTTTTCAGAGCAGAAGGACGTGCGCTCTGCTTGTGTCCAAACAGCTCAGCGAAATTTATTATATTTCATCACAGAGAAAACCTCTACTGTTAGCTGTGATCCTTACATTTAGTTAGATTAGAGTTTGGGAAGATTTTATATAGTTGGTAGAGAATTTTAAAGGAGCATCTATGCTGTAAAGTCACGGGGGGGAGCGGAGGGGGGGCCCCCGCGGGGCGAACACAGACAAGCTCTATAAAGAATACTGGATAAATTTTCCCCAATACTTAGTGTAGACATTGCAATAGCTTTATTATTAACAGTTTTCTATTGAAATATTTCCCTGGATATTGGGCAGCCTGAATTTATAGGATACACATCTAGTAACTGCAGGTTCTTTGTTAGATGCAAAACTCCCACTTTTAATTATCAGTATACATTTCAGATAGGTGTTCATTTTCAATTTTTGCCCATTCCACATTTGGTTGATATATAAAACCTTGCACTTAAATTAGATCCAGCAAGTCAGCACAGGTTGATAGGTGCCAAAAAAAACCTTTTATATCCAAAACATTACAGATACGGTTTTTTGACTTTGGGCACTACAGCTTTGTTCTTTGAGGCACCTTGCACTTTTAGGTTAATACTTCAATTTTTACGTCACCACAGGTGAATTGATAGGTGCCCAAAAATAACTTTTATTATCGATACATTTTTAGATAAGTGTTTTTTCACTTTGCCAGCCAGCTTTTTGATAGATCTACTTTGCAGTTAAATTTGAAACAGCAAATTTTTTAGTCCCACAGGTGAATTGATAGGTGCAAAAATACCCTTTTATTATCCGAATACATTACAGATACGTGTTTTTTGCACTTTTGCCCAGTCCAGATTTGTTGATAGAGCCACCTTGCAGTTAAATTTGAATCCAGCAATTGTGTAGTTACCACAGGTGAATTGATAGGTGCCAAAAAAATACCTTTTATTATCCGAAAACATTACAGATACGTGTTTTTGACTTTGGTGCACTACAGCTTTGTTCATTGAGGCAACCTTGCACTTAAATGTGAATACTGCAATTTTTTTTGTCACCACAGGTGAATTGATGGTGCCAAAAAATACCTTTTATTATCTGAATACATTTTAATAGTGTTTTTTTTCCCTTTGGGAGGCCAGTTTGTTGATAGATCTACTTTTCGTTATATTTAATCCCGAAATTTTGTTTTGTTTGGGGATTTAAGAATAGCTGTGTTTGCCGTTCTTTTAATAAAATTTCCAAAACTTTTCCATCCCTTTCCAAATTTGAAATATTTTGAAAAGGGGAGAAAAATTTCGGGTGGAAACAGAAAGGGGGGGTAGGAATGGGGTAGAGGTCGGAGAAGGTGCCCCTTTCCCAATTTCGCGACAACGAAGCCAGGGGATCATCATTGCAGGACCGTCAGGGTGTATCGCTGGGCAGGGCCCTGTGAATCTCAGAACGAACAGCTCCCAAATTGCCTTTAGTGGGTTTTTTTTTTTTCAACCTCATCCAGCAGTTTTACCCCCTCGTCCTCCCCGCACGGCCACAATTTTTGATCGCATCCCAAACCGTCCAACATGAAGCGCCCCAAAAGCAAAATGTGTACCACCACTGGGATAATCCATTTTCTGAAGCCTCTTTGATGACAAAAAGCCTTTTGGGGGCGAAGCATTTTTTAAAAAATCAGGCCCAAAAAGGGGTGATTATCTCTGCTCTGACCCAGTTATGATGCCATCGGGAAGAAGGAAGCCGGTCAATCGGCAAAATCCTGGGCGGTCGGCAACGCAATGCAGTCCCTCTTGCTTGTAGCCCGCAGCTCCTGGATGCAGAATGTCAGGACGACAAAGTCACCTGTGTTGATGATGATGAGGACGACATTGCGGATCCAACGTGGTCTTTTCAGCAGAAATTTATTGAGAGCGCTTCAAAACAGGACGAGGGGGGAGACGATTGGGTTGTGTCAGTAGGGGTTTTCCGCCCCCAAAAAGGGAGAGGGCGGTCGCGGGAAGTCAGCTGATATGATTCGCCAGCCCCCGGTCAGCGCAAACCCCGCTCCTCGCTTATCCCCGTCAAAAAAGGTCCAGGACCTCTCAACCCTGGGCCTTCTTTGACCAAGCCTCTGATTCACCCAGCGATGTCATATGCCGCCTTTGCCGTAAACGCATAAGTAGAGGCAAGAGCCTTAAGTGGTTAACCACCCCAAAAATGTCTAGTCACATGCAGCGAATGCATGAGTTGAAATGGAGGCAACACTTGGCCAAAAAAGGCCAGGACCGCGCCGGGCCTCCAACCACTGTCACACCCTCTGTCTCCGCCTCCTCCCCCAAACCACCAAGCGTTCCGCAGCTGCCCATGTCTCTCAGAGTCAGATCAGGGATCAGCCTCCGTTTTCAGCCTCCACCGTCGCCCGAGTACCACCAGCACCACCAGACACCAATCCTCCCCCTTCTCCTTCCGCCAGTTTTGACGACCTGCACGCCGTCAGCGGCCAGTCTAGCAGCCAGCCTTCTGTCTTCCAGGTTTGGGAGCAGAAGAAACACTTTAAAACCCCAAACCATCCCAAAGCCAAAAGCCTGAATTGTCGGCATTGCCAGGCTTTTGGGCCTTGGAAATGTTTTCCTTTCCCTCTGGTGGACACAGATGTCTTCCCCCACGTCATGGCCCTTGCCTGCCCCAATACAGATGCCGAGCAGGCAATTCTTTGCCAGAAAGCCGCCCTGCCCTAGCCAGCCACGTGTCATCTAAAATTTCAAGGCGTTGTCTCATCTGTGTCCAGAAAAGTCCATCTGACCACCGACACTGGACTAGTATGCATGGCCCAAAGGCCGCTATATCTCTGTGACAGCTCACTGGGGGAGCTGGGTGGATGTCCCTGGGGGTGACGGTGGCTCTCAGGCTCGGCGCACGCTCTTCAAAAACCGCAGGGATGGTTGCAGGGTTCTTTCCCAAGGTCCTCTGGTGGCATCACGTGCCCAAAGAAACCAGGCCGTTTTGAAATTTTAAACCTGTCTTGGGACCGTTCCACACACAGGTCAGGAGCTGTGGACGGCTCTCCGCAACGAGACCGAGCGCTGGCTGGGTGACAAGAACCTTGTGCCAGGCAAGGTGGTGTGCGATAAGGGCGAAATCTGCTGGCCCCTTAAGATCTGGAGCACACCCTTGCGGGGACATGTCATGAACTTGTCGTCCAGAATTTCTAAAGAGCTACCCCCGGGTCTGGACTGCCCGTGAGGAAGGCTTGAAGTCTAAGTTCGCAAATTCCGCCGTTCGCACCCCGCCTTCCCC
>JAODAL010024681.1:0-60089 GCA_025379985.1 Phyllomedusa bahiana | reverse complement strand
ATTTGTACTTTTTGATGGCAACCATGTATTATTAAATTTATGTTTTGTTTGGAGGTTTGGATTTTCCCAAAATAATACCTAGCCAATTTAAATTTTTTAAAACGTGCTTTTTTCCTTTTTCTAATGCCTAAGGAGTGTTTTGTCCCCAAATCATAGCACGACTCTGGGTTACATATCAGATCAGAACATTTTAAAAGCTGCCCACACTTTAAAAACTTGGTCTAAAATGGGGCAGTCCTATCCTATCTTTACCCTCAATGGGCCCAAATCGGCCTCCCCGGTCCCGACCCCCCTTTTTCAGAGAAAAAAATAAAAACACCCAACCTCAAGTCCCCTTCTTAGACAGCCTGTGAGAGTGGGGGGGGACAAAAAACCCAAAATGGAACCCCCTTCCTTTCCATTAGGTTAAAAATAAATGTCACCAATATAACTATGTTTTGCCAAAAAACATTTCTGAAAAAACGTTTTCAAACCGGGTTTCCATGGGGGGGCTGCGGCACACATGTAAATACATTCCCACCAACCGCCGCCAGCGAAATTTTCTGAAAAAAGGGGGCAATACACTATCGAAATCCCTAAAGAAGCATTTATGCTATCTATCTACATGAAAAAATTTGAGACTCTCGTTTACATATCTGATCAAAACATGTTTAAGCTGCCCACACTTTTAAACTGGCCCTCAAATGGGGGCACCCAAATCCTATCTTTACCTCTCAATCGAGCCAATCAGGCCCTACGGGGCCCCCACGACCCCCTTTTATTCAGAGAGAAAAAATAAAAAAAACCCAACCTGCAAAGTTTTCCCTTCTTATGACAGCCTTGAGAGTGGGCGGGGACAGAAACCCAAAAATGGAAGCACCCCCCCTTTTCCCAATAGGTTTTAAAACAATGTAACCAAGTTAAGATGTTTCTGCCCACAAAAACTTTTTCTGAAAAAACGATCAAACCTGGTGCCCGGAGGGCGCCAAAAATGAATTTATACATGTACACACACAGCCCGCCGCCAGCGGCCATTTCTGCAAAAAAAGGGCAATACATACGTCGAAATCCCTAAAAGATTTATCTATCTATCAAAAGAAAAACTTTGAACTCTCGGTTTCACTATCATGATCAGAACATTTTTAAAGCTCCCACGACTTAAAACGTGGTCCAAACGGCATCCTATCCTATCTTTCCCCTCTCAACGGCCAATCAGGCCCTCACGGTCACCCGATCTCCATTATTCAGAAGAAAAAAAAAAAACCCCCAAACCTGAAAAGCGCCCTTTTTATGACAGCCTTGAGAGTGGGCGGGGACACTCTCCAGGCTGTCAAAAGAAGGGCAGTTTTTGCAGGTTGGGTTTTTTTATTTTTTTCTCTCTGAAAAAATGGAGGTCGGGCCCCATGAGAGTTGTTTTCGATTGAGGGGGTAAAAAAGGGATAGGACTGCCCGATTTGAGACCACTTGAAAGTCGTGGGCAGCTTAAACATTTTGATCATGATATGTGAACCCAAGTTCAAATTTTTCATGTATGATAGAACAAATGTTCTTTAGGGTTTCGAGTATGTTTGCTTAAAATTAAGCACATCCCAAAAAAGGTGAGCAATAGTATTTTTCTTAATGTTTGGAAATATATCACCTTGGATAACGCACCAGGAAGTGCTTGTACCTATTTTGTCTTTTTGTCTTTTAGAACAGGGCTACGATGGTTTATATAGATATCCTAAAATAGCTAACATAGCTAGAACACATGAAAGGAACAATTCAATATTGTCATATCAGTATCTTCCTTTCGAAGGAAAGCTTCAGACTGAGATCTTCTTAGTACTTTGTTGTTAATCCAAAACCCTCTAGATGTTTACAAATGTGGTTTTCTCTGGTTATCAAATACCTAAGCGGTATCCTACGACCCCCTTAGTGAGACATGTAATGGAAATGGAAAATCAGAGACTGTTGTCTTCCTTCTGTAGCGTTACTTGCAGTAAACATTGCCTGAAGTCTTTCTTCCTCCCTATCTGTTCTCCCTAAATAGAGTAAATAGGTCAGTGGGGCTATGATTTATATGTAGAAACCATTTTAATTCTATTACCTTGGTTGTTCCAACACTTTTTTTTGGATTCTCATAGATAATTTTTCCAAGATTGGTAATAGAAAGATTTGCAGATATATTTTCCAGCTGGACCTCTGCTACAGTATGCATCACCCAGACATAAAGTTCAGTTTTTGTGGTTACTGATGTACAAATAAGTTTCCAGCACTGGCTGCAACAGCAGCCTTATAAACCTTAAGATATCTAGTATATATCTGTTCAAGTAAGCTTAAAATATTCAGTGTGCTGGCAAGAAGGAGAGTAAAGGAATTATGTTCCGATCATCGCAACAATTGGAAGCTAAGAATAACTCCATTACATCACCCAAATCATCTTTCAGCAACCTCACTTGCCTATGTATGTAATCCTATATCTACTCTGTAAACATGGGACAGCGTTAACACTCCAGAGGACATTCACTTCATTGAACACTAAGAATAAGATCTGCAGTGAGTATCTATGTGAACATGCCAATCCTGACATCACTGCTCTATATAAACAGATCAGTTTAAAAGGTCACAGCTGACAGGAGTTGTACTGGAAATTATCTTGCACATATATTTTCACTGGTGACTCATAAGGTTGTTAATTGGAAAAAAAGCTGATTGCATTAACAAAACAGCAATGTGTATTGTTTTAGATATTTAAATATAAAAAAAATCAGTCTGCTAAGTACAAGGGCCAAGCAAGACGTAAGTGCCCGTTGGAGAACCCCATATTTGGAGGTAATATTTCTCAAGGTAAAAGAGCCCTATCATTTGTTTGTAGTGACAGATATTGGCAACTACGCTACAAAAAATCATCTGGGGCAGAAAAGGCTTGAAGGTGACCTGGAACAGAGCAAGTTTCATTTTAAGTGCCTGTGGGCTGTATGATGTAATGCATAAGGGCAAATTCTCAAGCCACTGGGAGGCAGTTAAAATACCTCTGTACCAAATGCTAGTACGGTCTAATGATTGTAAGAGACTTTTTTTTGAGTAGCATGTTGTAGATGAGCATAAAACTTTTTTTATTTTTCCGTCTACATAGCCATATAAGGGCTTATTTTGTGGAGGGTAAGATGTACTGTTTAATGGTGCAATTGACCATAGCATATAATGTACTGGAGTTATGGCGTTCACTCGCCGGTATAAATGATGTGTTATATGTATTCTGTAGGTGAATATTATTAAGATGATAACATATTTGTAGAGTTTTCATTATGTTTTAGTCACTTAAAAAAAATCTATTTTTTACATTTTCGCTGAAATGCCATTTTCTGTCTATGGACCTGAGCGAGTGCTCATTTTTTCCAGCTTTTTTTTTCTAAGGTATTTACTGTATAGGATAAGCTATGTTATATTTTAAAAGATCTGATTTTTACGAATGTGGCTATACCAATTCTGTGCAACTTTTTTTTTTATTATTTGTAAAATGACAAAAGGGGAGCTTTTTTATTTTTTTTATTTTAATAACTATTCCCGTTATAGTATTTAACCTTGAGGCATGGGGAACCAATGGAGGGAGGAGCGGTGCGCAGCATCATTCCTCATTCATTTAGGCTATGTCTACACTGCACAGCTTTATTTTTTAAAAGCGACGAAGATACGATCGTCCCTGCAGCCCCATAGGAGGCAATAGAAAAGACGAGCTGTAGTCCCCACAGCTCGTCTTTTCTCTGCTCGTCTTCTGGCGCCAGCGTATTATACAACATGTTGTATAATATGTCGCCATTTCTAGTTTTCTTGGCGTCTTCCCATACAATACAATTGTATGGGCAACGTTAAAAAAAAAACGAGAAGCGTCACAAAAAACAGGGTCCTGTATCGGGCCTTTTTTTGTATAATGCAGTGTAGACATAGCCTTAGACCATCCACACAGCAACTGGCTTTTCTATGATAGAAATTCCAGGTGCCTACTGTAAGGGATGGGGAGTTCCTTTATAGGTCTCTATTAGGTAGGTTTATAGGCAGGTAATATGGCCCCCGGTATATAGCTAGGCAGGAAATATGACTCCCAGTATATAGCTAGGCAGGTAATATGGCCCCCAGTATAAATATAGGCAGGTAATATAGCCCCCGTTATAAATATAGGCAGGTAATATGGCCACCAGTATATAGCCGGGCAGGTAATAGGGCCCCCAGTATAAAGCCTGGCAGGTAATATGGCCCCCAGTATATAGATAGGCAGGTGATATGGCACCCAGTATATAGCCAGGCAGGTAATAGGGCCCCAGTATATAGCTAGGCAGGTAATAGGGCACCCAGTTTATAGCTAGGAAGGTAATATGGCCCTCAGTATATAGCTAGGCAGGTAATATAGCCCCCAGTATAAAGCTAGGCAGGTAACATGGCCCCCAGTATATTGCTAGGAAGATAATATGGCCTTCAGTATATAGCTAGGAAGGTAATATGCCCCCTCGTATATAACTAGGCAGGTAATATGGCCCCTAGTATATAGCTAGGCAGATAGTATGGCCCCCAGTATATAGATAGGTAGGTAATAGGGCCCCCAGTATGTAGCCAGGCGGGTAATAGGGCCCCAGTATATAGCCAGGCAGGTAATAGGGCCCCCAGTATATAGTAAGGCAGGTAATAGAGCCACCAGTATATAGCTAAGCAGGTAATAGGACCTCCAATATATAGCCAGGCAGGTAATAGGGCCCCCAGTATATAGCCAGGCAGGTAACATGGTCCCCAATATACATAAGCAGGTAATGTGGCATATTAAAAATAAAAAGATTTCAGTACATTAAAATGGTTCTTTGTAGGCCAATGTGATAATTTGAGATGTATACTGATTACAATAAGATGTACGATGTTTTCTCTGCAAAAATTTAGTATTTCTCTGCTCCGGTTAATAAAAAATATTTAAAAAATAAATAAATAAAAAGATTTCAGTGCTCACCTTCTCCCACTCTTTGAAGCTCCCGCTGGGCTCCGTCTTCTTTCCACCGCAGGCGGCGTGACATCATCATGCCACGCAGGCAACATGATGACATACTCACACCACCTGTGCCAGATACTCAGGATGGTCGTAATCCTACTTGCGACTCACTGGATTACTTTGCAGAGCAGGGAGCGCCCACTCTTTGCTCCGCGGAAGCCTTCAGCTTTATGTGTGTCCAGAGGACACACATACAGTTGAAGAGAATGTCAGTGTTCCAGGCCCACAGCAGTGGCCTGGAAGCCGGCATGGTTCAGGGCACAGTAAAGCCTGTATAACAGTGTAAATTTGGTGCGCCCTTAAAATAACTCAACATACAGCCATCAATGTCTAAACTGCTGGCAACAATAGTCCACCCCTAAGTGAAAATAAACAAATTGTGCCCAATTTGACATTTTCCCTCCACTGTGTCATGTGACTAAATTTGGTATTATCGCGCTCACACTTTATGGCAGGCAGCACCAGGAAAGTAGGTCAGTAACATACTCAAGATTAGGTAAAAGGATCTTTGCTTGTTGTTTAGAGATCACATCTGAGGACAGGACATAAAGTGGTGGTAATCTGTGGACCGATGGTCACAAAAAGAACATCCAAATACTGAAGGTAAACCAGAATCGTAGACAGTGCATAGACAGTAATGCTGGCAGAAGACTTTGTGGACCAGTCAGTAATGAGTGAATGCTGCTGTAACCACAAGACATCCAGAATCAGTGGTTTAATGGAGTGGGGCAACACATAGAAGGAGGTTCCTTCTATATCACGGGTGTCACACTCAGGCTCAAAAGCCAAATCTGGCCCACAGTGTAGTTATATTTGGTCCACTAGTATTGGCCAGGCAGTGTACAGAGGAGAAGAAGCCAGGAGCTGTCATTAAACTGCTCTCACTCAGCCTCTCCTCCCTGCAGAGAGAAATTGCACAATGAGGGTGCAAATTGACATAACAGGGTAAACATGAGGGGGCTATCTTCTCAAAGGCATAAAAAGATGTAATAATGTAGTAACGAGCTCGTAATTGAAATATAGTGTGTCTCCTACATACAGACATAAACCTACAAGATTCAGAACTGCAAGCTAAATCCTGTTAACTTCTATCTTGTCTCCTGCCTCCTGTTTATATGCACAAAGCACCTGCACCTTATATAACCAGTGGAACCAGAGCTGGAGTGGCAGTAGGAAGTGGAGCCCTGACTTAAAAACAACAAGATGAAGGGTTTTGTACAGGCAAAATTAACTGAAGCAGCTTAGAGACTTGCTGTATAAGCTAGTCAACAAAATCTTGGACATCATAAGGCAGCAAAGCATCAGTGGGGTTTATGGTTGGAAAAGGGTGGTGAACAGAGATGACCACAAAAGGAGCTGCATTCACATGTCCAGTATGAGCATACGGAATGTCTTTATTGTATATTAACCCCTTAATGACACATGAAATATGGGTATGACATGGTGCCGGTAAATTTCTATGCACTCGGTAAGTCCGATACATAGGAGGCTGGTGTTGACTGCTAATTGCAGCTAACACATGTCTCTAACAGCAGCTCTGTTCCCTGCTGTTTAACCCTTTAGACGCCACGGCAATCAAGGCCTGTGCACCGTTCGGGTATGTTCACATGGCTTATTTTCGTGCAGGGCAGGTCAGATATGACGGTTTAAATTGTGATTTCTAACCTCTGTCAACAAGTGTCAATCACTGCAGGGGTGTCACAAGGGGGCCTTATTTGTTATGTGTCCATGAGATTAGGGACGACTGCCCAAGTAGTAGGCTTGGGATCCCTTACTGGAGCTAGTACTTTGCTCTCCTGTTAATAGGTGGTGCTCCACCAGACTTGATAATAGAAAGGGAGTTATTCCCTCTTTCAGAAGCAAAAAGGGTTAAATGATGAGGTTAGAAATCAGGTTTAGGCTTAGTGTGCATAGAGGTTAAGAGTTATACATAATAAAAGTTACGTTTTAGTGTTTTACAGATAGAGAACTGATAGAGTTTAAGTTTGCCTATGGCAAAATAGTGAATAGAGTGATCAAAAGTCACTCTCTGTTCTCTTGCGAGATTCCCAATTTTTTGGAGATTATGTGGCATACCATACGCGTCCCAATACGCCGTGTGAACATACCCTTCCTTATCTCAATCTGCACCAAAGTGGCAAAATCGTGGGATGCCGATCCGTTAAAATGACAGCTGGAAGCCTAATGAGGGCTTCCATAGCTGTCATGTTTTTGTTTCTAATGCCCCAGACAGAAAGTAATAGAACCAACATCTTTAAACACCCTTCTACATTGTTTATACAATACAGAAGGTGTACAGATGATCACAACCGTAGTGGTCGAGTACTTTAGGGGAACTAGATATTACAGTAAAAAAAAAAAGTTAAAAAGTATAAAAATTAATCAAAAATATTAAAAGGTCAAATCACCCCCTTTTTGCCATTTCACAAATAAGAAAATGTAATAAATGAAAAAAGATATACATAATTGGTATCGCCACATCCAGAACAGTCTGATCTATTAAAATATAACATCATTTATCCTGAGCGCTGAACAATGTAGAAGATAAAAATTCGAAATGGCAAAATAGCAGGGGTTTTTTTTTTTTAGTAATTTCACGTCCCTTAAAAATTGGAATAAAAAGTGATCAAAAAGTCACATGTATTGCAAAATAGTGCCAAGGAAAACTAGACTTCGGCTTGCAAAAAATGCACCCTCACGCAGGTCCATAAGTGGAAGAACAAAAAGTTATTGGTTGCAGAAAATGGCGCTGCAATGCAAATTTAAGAAATAGAAAATGTTTTTTTTTTTTTTTTTTTAAAGTACTACACCATATTGAAAACCCTTTATATTTGGTATCACTGGAATCAGCAGAATACAGATAACACATCATTTATACCGAAGGGTGAATGCCATAAAAACAAAACCCCAGCATCCATAGCACAAGTATGTTTTCTTTTCCACATTTCCCCTTACTTAGAATTTTTCTTTTTCAGCTTCCAAACGTATTCCATGGTACATTGAATGGCACCATTAAAAAGTACATCTTGTCCCACAAACAAAAGCCATCATATGTCTGTGTACATAGAAAAATAAAATGGTTGCGGCTCTTGGAAGCCGCAGAGGACACAAATGAAGGGTGATAATTTTAGGACTAGTTGTCAGGAAGGTGTTAACAAACCAACAAGAACCACAGTAGGCGTACTTTTTTGGGCATGGTATAAGAAGAGAGGTCTCTCAAAGGGCTACATCAGTAGAACTTTGTGGAGGGCTTCTAGCTGTTAAAAATGTACATTGGACACTGCAACAGAAACCTAACAGGCTCCATGGTAGTCAATGCGGTTCATTGAGTTCCGATGATGTCCAGCCTCAACTCTGCAATGGAGGTTCTGAACGGCACCTTAACCAGAGACAAAGCCAAAGTACAGTGGTGGCCAAAAGTATTGGCACCCCTGCAAATCTGTCAGATAATACTCAGTTTCTTTCTGAAAATGATTGCAATCACAAATTCTTTGGTATAAATATATTCATTTATTTTGCTTGCAATGAAAAACACAAAACAGAATGAGACAAAAATAAACTCATTGATAATTTCACCAAAACTCAAAAATGGGCGGACAAAAGTATTGGCACCCTCAGCCTAATACTTGGTAGCACAACCTTTAGCCAAAATAACTGCGAACAACCGCTTCCGGTAACCATCAATGAATTTCTTACAATGCTCTGCTGGAATTTTAGACCATCTTCTTTTGGCAAACTGCTCCAGGCCCCTGAGATTTGAAGGGTTCCCTTCTCCAAACTGCCTTTTTTGAGATCTCTCAAGGTTCTATGGGATAGGTCTGAACTCATTGCTGGCATTTTGGGTCTCCATTTGCTTTCTTCCATTTTCTAGTGCTTTTAAAGTGTGTTTTGGGTCATTGTCCTGCTGGAATCCCCATGACCTTGAGGGAGACCAGCTTTCTCACATGGGCCTAAAATATGCTGAAAAATTTTGTTGGTAGTCTTCAGACTTCATAATGCCATGCACAGGGTTTCAAGCAGTCCAGTGCCAGAGGCAGCAAAGCAACCCAAAACATCAGGGAACCTCCACCATGTTTGACTGCAGGGACCGTGTTCTTTTCTTTGAATCCCTCTTTTCTTTTTCTATAAACTCTATGTTGTTACTTTTCCAAAAAGCTTACTTTTGTCTCATCTGACCAGAGAACATTCTTCCAAAACGTTTTAGACTTTCTCAGGTAAGTTTTGGCAACTCCAGCTGCCTTTTTTATGTCTCGGGGTAAGAATGGGGTCTTCCTGGGTTTTCCTCCCAAATACAGTCCCTTTTCATTCAGATGCCGACGGATAGTACAGGTTGACATGTTCTACCCTCGGATGCAGGGCAGCTTGAACTTGTTTGGATTTAGTCGAGGTTCTTTATCCACCATCGCACAATCTTGCGTTTAAATCTCTCCTCAATTTTTCTTTTCGTCCCACGGGATCTGGGGAGGTTACCCAAACATTTGCCTGGGTTTTACATCTAGGGAGGTTGACAAGCCCGGGGCTTTACACTTCTTGATGACACTGCGAACGGTAGACACAGAAACATTCAGGTCTTTGGAGATGGACTTGTAGCCTTGAGATTGCTCATGCTTCCTCACAATTTTGATTCTCAAGTCCTCAGACAGTTCTTTGGTCTTCTTTCTTTCTCCATGCTCAATGTGGTCCACACAAGGACACAGGACAAAGGTTGCGCAAACTTTAATCCATGTCAACTGGCTGCAAGTGTGATTTAGTTATTGCCAACACCTGTTAGGTGCCACAGGTAGTTACAGGTGCTGTTAATTACAAAATTAGGGGAAGACACATGATTTTTCAAACAGTGCCAATACTTTGTCCACCCCTTTTTTATGTTTTTGGGGGTGGAATTATAATCCAATTTGGCTTTATGACAATTCTTTTTGTGTTTTTCCATTGAAGACAATTAAATGAAAATAATAATACCAAATAATTTGTGATTGCAATCATTTTCAGGAAGAAACTGAGTATTATCTGACAGAATTGCAGGGGTGCCAATACTTTTGGCCCCCACTGTAATAACCAGGGGCAAAAACTAGTAAACTACAAATGTCAGGAATGACAGATTTATAGACACTCTGGCAATGGGACCTTCATCTGTTAGGATAAATCAATTAGTATGCATCGTGTTACCACTGCAATGTGGCATTGACAGCTAGTAATGCAAGGGCATAGCAGGAGATGATGAGGATATCACAGGAGAAAAGTCCTGACAGTATATTTATATGTTTAATATCATTGGCTGGTTTTGTCTCTTTGTGTGTATAGTAAGTGTTGTGCTGAAACATAGTTAATTAAGCTCCAAAAAATGAAAAACAGAGAAAAAAGATCCTAAGAACATATAATTATTGATAACAATTTTATGTTACTTAAAAGAACTTTTGTACAGGTACATTACATAAATGAGACATTCACAAGACTTCCTGTCCTATTAAGCACTTTTATGTTGAGCTGAAGCACCAAGCGTACTTCTTGCACTGTGAAAGTTCCCAGATTAGTTTGTTTTCCTTGGCAGCCTCTGTCTTGGCATTCTGATGAAGACGTTCTCTTTTTTGGGTTAGTCAAAGTCTCAAGCAAGCAGGAAATGTAAGTGTATGTAATTTAAAGTTGCTGAGAACTTTGTAACATCAAGACATCATGTCCTAACTGCATTTCACTTTAAAAATCATTAACTGCATAGTATTACACATACTTCAACATTAGCTAAAGTCACGAGATGCAACGATTCTTCTAAAACCTACTAGTTACCTTTTATTTTTGGCTAGGCATAACAGCAGCAAGACCATGCTTCATCTTCAAAAATGCCTTTTTCATGTTAATATGCAAACAAGTGATACAACTCCATATAAGTGGGGAAAATAAATATTTGATACATCGGTGATATTGCAAGTTTTCGTTCCGACAAAGAATGGAGAGGTCTGTAATTTTTATCGTAGGTACACTGCGATTGTGAGACAGAGTCTAAAAAAATCCAGAAAATCACATTGTATGATTTTTAAATAATTAATTTGAATTTTATTGAATGAAATAAGTATTTGATCACCTACCAAACAGCAAAAATTCTGGCTCTCACAGACCTGTTTTTCTTTAAGAAGCCCTCCTACTCTGCACTCACTGTGTATGAACTGCATCTGTTTGAACTGGTTACCTTTGTAAAAGACACTTGTCCACACATTCAGTCTCCCTGCTCACCATATGGCCAGGCCCGTTTGAAGTTCGCCAATGACCATCTGGATGATCCAGAGGAAGCATGGGAGAAGGAAATGTGGTCAGATGAGACCAAAATAGAACTCAACTAGTATCAACTCCACTTGCCGTGTTTGGAGGAAGCGGAAGGAGAACCCCGAGAACACCGTCCCAACCATGAATCATGGGGACAGGACAACAGTACCGTATTGAAGGTAGGATGGATGGGGCCACGTATCGCGAGATTTTGGCCAACAACCTCCTTCCCTCAGTAAAAGCATTGAAGATGGGTTGTGACTGGGTCTTACAGAATGAATCTGACTTGAAACACAGTCAGGGCAAGTAAGGAGTGGATCTGTAGGAAGCATTTCAAGGTCCTAGAGTGGCCTAATTAGTCTCCAGACCTGAACCTAATCGAAAATCTTTGGAGGGAGCTGAAACTCAATGTAGCTCAGCGACAGCCTTAAAACCTGAAAAATCTGGAGACGATCTGTATGGTGGAGTGGGCCAAAATCCCTGCTGCAGTGTGAGCAAACTTGGTCAAGAATTACAGGAAACGTCTGACCTCCGTAATTGCAAACAAAGGTTTCTTTACCAATTATTAAGTTCTGTGTTCCTATTGTATCAAATATTTTTGTCATGCAATAAAATGCAAATGAATTATTTAAAAATCATACAATGTGATTTTCTAGATTTTTTTGTTTTTTCAGATTCTGTGTCTCACAGTTAAAGTATACATATGATAAAAAATTACAGACCTCTCCATTCTTGGGTGAGAAAACTTGCAAAATCGCCAGTGTATCAAATATTTATTTTCCCCACTGTACATAGAAATGACAATCAGTCACATTCTTTATACAAAGGCATATGTGCCACTCTTGGTTCTACCACCCCCAATTTGTAGCCAACCTTCATGACACCATTTTATAGCATCACTTTCAGCATATCAACATGAGTGTCAACATGACTTAAAAACTATCCATTCCTGTCAAGACAATAATGTTATTCTGCCACCAAGTGTAGTTAATAAATCTCACCATATCCTAGTCTATACAGGCTAAATTAAATGCTATTAACCCAAATTATTGCATTCTTAAGATACTCAAAAACATTAAACATTTTAATTCATTCTATTCTGGGGAAAAAAACTAGGTCATGCTGATAATATTAATCTACTAAATGTGAATAGTGAATCTGCTGTGCATATATTATGATCATGATATATTTTTCTTATTATTATCAAAGTAGTTAGCACTGTTGTCTTGGAGCACTGTGGTCCTGGTTTCAAATCCCAGTTTTTATGTTCTTCCTGTGTTTGTGTTCTCTGGGTACCCTGGATTTCTCCACACTCTAAATAATGCAGATAGGTTAATGTGGAATTTATCTCCAATGGGGACAAGGAAAACAAATAATAATCATCTCTGTACAGCCCTGTAGAACTTTGCTATATAAAATAAAAAAATACAAAAATAAAATTTTATTTACTTGTTTACTTATCATTTATGTTTACCTTATACAACACTTATAGCAACAATATAGTGAGAGTGTAATGATCGGTAGTAGTGGATCCTCTGGACCACCACAAGTGACGGTAAAAGTCACACCAGGGAGCGGAATCTAAGTAGGTCCCGGTATTCACCTGAGCCCACCACAAAGCGGGATGGACTTGCTACCAGGTCACTACCCCTGACGCGACTTGCTTGCGGAGGCAGCCGAGGTGTAGCGTGGTACAAAATCGTATGGCAAACTCATAGGGACAAGCAGGAAGGGTTCATGGTCGAGGGACGGAGGCAAATGGAACGGTACATAGTATAACTGACAAGACACAGGGAACGCTTTCTCAGTAGGCTAACAGTTCTAAAGGTCCGGCAAAGGAATCAGGAAGAGGCAGGCTTAAATAGGCACAAAGCACTACAATTCAAATACACAACATTGGGTTTCCAAAACAAAATCACAGCAAAAACAAATCCCAATTAAAATATACCTTTTAATAGATATGCATTAAAAATATCAATGCTGCACCCCAGAATCACTAACGTAGAATAGGTAAACGCTCCAGAGGGCATACAAAAAACAAAATATAATAATGCAGATAAATTCACGGTTAGATGTAAATTTCCCTTTAGAACAAATCCTCCTCAAATGATACCCGATCCGATAGGTTGTTCTACGCAGTCCCTAACAAAACTTGCACAGATCAAGCGGGGACATCGTCCCAAAAAGGGCGGTCCTCTGTCGCGTTTACCTATTCTACGTTAGTGATTCTGGGGTGCAGTATGGATATTTTTCATGCATATCTATTAAAAGGTATATTTTAATTGGGATTTGTTTTTGCTGTGATTTTGTTAGGCTTAAATAGGGACAGCATCCGGGGATAGGGAATCACCAGCGCTCTGGCCCTTTAAACTTAACAGTGCCGGCGTGTGCACCGGGAGGCAGAGACAATGGCTGGAGCGCGGACAGGTAAGTAAGGCAGGGACTGGGAAGAGCAGTGAGCACGCCTGTGACCCGACATGCGGGTTGCAGCGGCACTAGCCAGCGGGACACAGGTGTGCCTACGTCCTGGAGTGAGGGTCGCAGAGGCAGTACCTCCCCTTTGGCCTCCCCCTCTTTCTGGCCTGGGGGAATCTTTGGAGTAAGTTATGGTCCAGAATGTTGTCTTCCGGCTCCCAAGACCTTTTCTTCAGGCACGAACCCCTTCCAGTCCATGAAGAAATGTCACCTCCCCCGATCTTCTTCATGGCCAGAATCTCATTTATATTAAAGATGCTGTTGGCGTCAGCTTCAGGAGCAGGAGGAGCGACCTTCCAGAAAAAACAATTCAGGACTAGCGGGTTAAGAAGGGAGACGTGGAAGGCGTTCAGGAAACACATCGTTGGTGGAAGCAGATGCCCACTGCAGGGACTGGCGTGTCTGATCCCAGATGGCCATTAGGTCTCGGACAAGATCATCCACAGCAGGAAACTGAAAAGACACTGAGAAGGGGAGTGGTGGGCTGGGTAAAAAGTGAGAGGCACCAACAGACCCCGAGTCTAAATAATTGTACGCGAATTCTGCCCATGGTAACAGGTTAGCCCAGTCGTCCTGACACACCGAAACGAAGTGGCACAAGTAGCTGCCCAGGACCTGATTAACTCTCTCCACTTGTCCATGCGTCTGTGGATGGTAGGCCAAAGAAAAGTCCAACTTCACCTGTAGCTGGGAACAGAGGGAGCACTAGGACCTCAAAACAAATTGGACCCCCAGGTCCGAGACAATATGTCGAGAAAGTCCATGCAGCCAGAAGATGTGTTGGAAGAAGAGACTGGCAAGGTAAGGAGCAGAGGGTAGACCCGGCAGCAGACATCTTTGAGAACCGGTCTGTGACCACCCAGACAACGGTATTACCGGAGGATGGAGGAAGATCAGTGATGAAGTCCATGGCCACGTGGGTCCAAGGGCTGTTGGGGATAGGTAGTAGCTGAAGCAGACCTGTCGGCTTGAGGGGAGGCGACTTGTTACGGGCACATGAAGTACAAGATTCAATTAATTCACAAACATTTTAACAAGATCAGGCCACCAATAAAAACGAGAAATCACAGAACAAGATTTTTGCACCCCAGGATGTCCGGCCACTCGAGGGCAATGTCCCCATATTAATATCTTCCGCAGTGCCAGGCAGACGTATGTCTTGCCCAGAGGGATCCGCTGAAGGTCCACAGGAGCTGCGGAGATCAGACGTTCAGGAGGAATGATGTGCCGATTAGCTGGTTCTTCTGCCTTGACATTCTTCTCTGCAGGGCGAAAATGAATTAGAAAATCAAACCAGGAAAAGAAGAGAGACCATTAGGCTTGGTGCGGGTTTAGACATTGGGCCGTCTGAAGGTATAGAAGGTTTTTGTGGTCGGTGTAGATATTGACCGGGTGACGAGCCCCCTCAAGGAGATAGCCCATCCTCAAGAAGTGCCCATCGCAGGTGTTGAAGAGCGTCTTCCACTCTTCTCCCTCACGGATCTGAATGAGGTTGTAAGCTCCACACAGTTCCAGTTTAGAAAAAATCTTGGCTCTGCATAGCCGGTCAAAGAGCTCAGTGATCAACGGCAAGGGGTAACGTTTCTTTACGGTTATCTTACTGAGACCGCGGTAAGCGATACAGTACATGGACATAGGGAACCATCTTTTTTCTGTACAAAAAAACCTCAGCCACGGCTGGAGAGGAGGGCTTACGAATAAACCCCTTCTGGAGATTTTCTTGAATGTAGGCCGACATGGCCTGAGTCTCTGGTACTGACAGTAGATATACCCTGCCCCAGGGAGGAGACGTACCAGGCAGCAGGTCAATAGGACAGTCATAAGGGTGATGAGGAGAACATCCACAAAGCCTTGGTATGGCGCGGGCAGACCCGACAAAGGCTTAGACGGTGTTGGTTGAGAAGTGGGCATGGTGTTGCAGCCACGGGAGACCCAGAAGAATTGCAGATGAAGAATGGAGTAACACATAAAACACAATGTAATGTAATGCCCCCACTTGAAGGGAAAGGAGTTCAGTACAGAATTGGACCAGGTCGCTGAGAATCTCCCTGCTGACAGAGAAGATGGCTATCGGTTTCCCCAGGTTGACCATCGGGAGGTTATATTTAGACACCAGGGCAGCATTCATGAAATTTCCGGCTGATCTGGAGTCCAGGAAAGCCGAAGCTTGGAACAGGATTCCTGATCCGGACACGATTTGTAACGGCATGGTCAAATGATGAGAGGAATTGCTCACACCTAGGGACACCTCTCCCACGCAGCCTAGGTGCGTGGGTTTTCCAAAAAACTGAGGACGGAGCAGGCAGCTCTGAGGTAATGTTCAGGGCTGGCACAGTAGCGGCACAGGTTCTCCTCACGCCGTCGAGACAGCTCTTGCGGAGTCAGGTGGACTCTGTCCACTTGCATGGCCTCCTTGGTGGCTGGCAGAGAGGGCTGCAGTGGAGGCCTTTGAAATACTGTAGCAAGACGGGGAAAATGACGTGTCCTGGGCGGTTTGCGCTCCTTTCCCAGAAGCGTGCGTCGCTTTGATTGGCCAGACAGATGAGGTCACTCAGGGAAGAAAGAAGATCGTGGGCAGAAAGGGAATCCTTTATCTGGCTGGAGAGGCCATTCTTGAAGGTGGCAGTCAACGGCGCATCATTCCATGATCACTCTGAGGCCAGGGTGCAGAATTGCACCCCATAATCGCCTATTGAAGAGTCCCCTTGGCGCATATTCAATAAGGCGGTCTCAGCAGAAATGGCTTGGGCGTGTTCCTCAAATACGCTGCGGATTTCAGTGAGGATCGTGGCAAGGTTGGCCGTGACTGGGTCATCTCTGTCCCAGAGGGGAGTAGCCCAGGCCAGGGCTTTCCCAGAGAGGAAACTGACCACAAACGCCATATTAGACCTTTCGGTAGGAAACTGAGTGCCCATCATTTCAACATGCAGGGAGCATTGGGTGATAAAACCCCTGCAAGCCTTGGGGTCCCCATCGAATTTCTTCGGCATCGACAGACATAGCCTTGAACCGGTGGACAATACGGGAGCCGATGATGCAGAGGGAGCCACAGAAGACTGCTGTTGCTGCTGAGTAGAGAGGAGCTGCTGAATCATGGCAGAGAGGTGGCTGAGTTGTTGCACTTGTTGCGCGATTTTCTGCGATTGCTGAGTCACGATGGTGGTGAGATCAGCGACACTCGGCAGAGGCATCTTGGCTGCAATGATCAGAAGTAGTGGATCCTCTGGACCACCGCAAGCGATGGTACAAGCCACACCAGGGAGTGGAATATAAGTAGGTCCGCGTATTCACCAGAGCCCACCGCAAAGCGGGATGAACTAACTGTGGCGGGAATCCTACCAGGTCCCTACCCCTGACATGAGTTGCTCGCAGGGGCAGCCGAGGTGTAGCATGGTACAAAGTCGTATGGCAAACCAGTAGTCGGGTACAGGCAGGAAGGTCAGGACAGGTGGCACAGGGTCATGGTCGTAGGACGGAGAGAGATGGAACGGTACACTGTATAACTGACCAGACACAGGGTACGCTTTCTCAGGAAGCTAACAGCACTAAAGATCCGAAGAGATAATCAGGGAATCACTGGCCCTTTAAATTTAACAGTGCCGTCGCGCGCGCCATAGGGAGTGGGGATGTGTGCGCCGAGAGGCAGAGACATCGGCCGGAACGCGGACGGGTAAGCACAGCATGGACTGGGAAGAGGAGCAAGCATGCCTGCGATCCGACATGCGGGTTGTGGCGCCGCTCGCCAGCAGGACACGGGTGTGCCTGCGACCCAGAGTGAGAGTTACAGGGACACCCGTGACAGCAAAAGAATTCTTCACACCTAGGGGCTTCTAACCTACATTTTCAGCTTTTTCCAGTGCGGCTGGTTTCAGTTCATCCCTGCTCATAAGTTCTGGAATGTCTGTGTAGAGATCACAGCTGTACACTAAGGGCTTGTCCCCATGGCCAGGGTTTTCACACGGTTGAACGGACTGTCAACCTTTTTCATTGATTTAAATAGAAAATCCGTGCAGCAGTCCACACTGCACGGATTTTCCACCGGACGGTTTTTGACACAGTCAGCGTTCCTAAAAACTCCTTGTTCATTCCTCTATGTTCTTTCCTCCGCCCGGTTTTCGGGCAGAATATGAACATGTGGGTGTGAAGGGGGACGTCTTGAAAAGCTTTGTAGGTACAAGTGAAAAGTTTAAACTGTCTTTTATAGTGAATTAGTATTCAATGCAGTGATGGACACAAGATAGAGGCATCAGTATAGTGGCTCGAAAGAAAGATGAGTCTGTTCTGCTGCATTTAAGATAGACTAGAGAGAGGAAAGTTTGGAAAGTAGAAGAATTTGGAGAATGAACAGGGCTCATCTGTGTCCTGCCTACCAAATGCAGTTTGCACTTCAAGATATACATAATACCCACATCAGTAAGTGACAGGTCTGTGAGTGGAAAAATTTGTGCCAAAGTTCATTAGTACAAAATACAGCATGGATTAAAATATAAGACACATATTTCTGGCAAAATACATGCAGATTTAAGCATGGAAGTTCTGTGTCAAATCCATGTGAATTTGCATTAGTGTAAAGTGTTTTTTGATGTGCCATTGCATCTATTTATCTTTTTCCCTACGAGTCTATATATCATTACTAATGCATAAAGGTGAATAATGGTTATGAGAGCACATTTAACATCACCATAGTAAAGGGGACTCAATACAAGTAATAAGGTGATTGCCCATAAACTGACAATGTGAACTTTACAAGTTGTCTTTTGTTTACTGCAAAACAATATATTACAATACTTATTTACATACCATATATAATACATATTTGCACCTATACCCCTTCAAAACACCTATTTTCACAATGTGTTGTAGATAGCAGGAGTGTTACCAGGCTGTAAAGCCCCAAACCAGGCCTAACTGTCTCTGAACGACAAAGTGACGTAGGTATTTCATCACAGCCTAGTATTCATCCCGGTGAAGGTGGCGGATGATGTCATGCACGAACACATGCTCTTTGAAGAGCAAGGCGGTCAGCAAAGAAACAGGGAGAGGTGAGTACTATTTATTATGTATTCATTTTTACCATCCTACCTACCTACGTACCTCCAACCTTCACATTTTTGTAATGTTTTGTTATTTAAATACATATAAAACTGAATGTATTTTATAGCTTTTCTATAGTGTGTTTGCAAAACTCCTTTTTTAAGGAAGAAAAAAGCTAAAACTAGATGTATTCAACACACAATTTTTTTTAGATAATTTTCCAAAACAATCTTTTTTTTCCATCTGAACAGATTTCAGTTGGCACTTTGTAAGCCAGTATGGAAATATCAAGATTCGGCCATAAAGCATTTTTCTACAAATTTACTGCTGCAGAAAATAGAACACAGTTCACGGACTGGGCATGAGAAATGGTCATGTTTTCCCATCAATGCCAGGTGTCCAGCTGGCTTTCTGAGACTCTGTCTGTATTCTTTAGAAGAAATATTTTAATAAAAAAGAACTGCTAATAACATTAATTGTTGTCTGTTACATTCATGTCTGTCAAAGGTTTGACCATAATCTGTTATTGATTTAGTTCATTCATTAATATAGTGCTACTATATTCCACAGTGCTGTACAAGACTGTGATTATTCACATTGGTTCCTGTTCCAATTGGGGATCACAATCTAAATTTCAGATGAACTTTTCTGTATTTATTTATGGAGTGTGGGGGAAACCAGGGTACCCAAAGGAAACCCACACAAACACTGAGAGAACCTGTAGATTTTATGTCTGAACGTAATTGTGATATATGTAAGTCATTACAATATTAGAGTGAAAGGACACATGTATTTGGCACACTTTACAATTGAAAGTTAGCTCTAGTACTCTATTGGCCAACTCCTGGCCTTAATACAAGATGGAATACATTTGTGTATGGAGACATGCGAGTCCTTTTTGGCATCCCATGGCACATTTGCCCACAGATATTGCAGCTGGGCTTATAGATCCTACACACTCGTAGGTTACCAAAGTTGGCAACCCAGCTGCTACCCTAAATGTTTGATCAGTAATAATTCTGGCAGCAGGACAGACCAAGGAAATGTTGCAGTCTAGTGGTGACATTCCTGATAAACCCTTGCTGTGTAAGAGTGAGCTTTATCCTGCTGTAAAATGCCAGCTTGAAGCCATGAGAGGCAATACCTGTGGCTACAGGATATTCTGCACATATTGCTGATCTCATTAGTATCCCTCTTAGTGGAATTTGTTTTGAATTTCAGGAAAAATTTTATTCTAAATGAAGCTGATTTTCCTAGTGAGTCATGATAACGAATCTAAAATGGCCGCGAGTACATGACGTGACATGGGGCAAAGAACTATGGGAGAAAGAAAGGGACGTCCTCAATGCCATGACATGCAGACATGCAGCCAATCAGCAGCAAGCCAGCTTCTGTTATGTCACAGCCCTATAAATGGGCCAGCCATTTTACATTCTGCCAGTTGCCACTGTGTCTCTTATGCACACGGATCTCAGTGCAGCAGCACTAGATTGCACTCTGTGCCAAATACTTCCGATTTTACAATTACTAGGGTGAAATACCTTTCAACTACACAGTGTGTGTGTCATATACACACATGTTTCTGAACCAGCGTTTCTTATTTTCGGAAATAGCTATCTGTTTTTAAAGACTTAATTTTTTTCCTTTATTGTGGTGAACTATCTTTGAAATACAGTGTGTGTATTTATCACATACACACACCTCCAATACAGCCAGTTTAGTCTTTTGGGATATTGCTCTTTGTGGCAAAGAGTTAATTTTTTCATTTATAAGCAAAAACACCTTTGCAATACAGTTTGTGTATTTGTCATATACACACATCTACAATAAACAGAGTTTGATTTATTGTAAATTTTTGATCAAACAGTATGTCAGACAGAGAGGTGGCAGGCCCTTCACATAGGAGAGGCAGTGGCACAAATGTTCCTGTAGGAGGCACAGGTCACAGCACAGTAAGGGGACATCGCATCAGGGGTCACTCGGCGAGGCCAGAGCTACCAGTGTCATCTAGCACCCATTTGTTGACCACCCATCCAACGGTTTTTGAATGGTTGACTAGGTTTGTCAGACACAACCCTTAGTTGGCGTGGCCCGGGAGCAGGTCAGTGGGCCTCACTTGTCCTCAACCCACCTCTCTCCTGTTCAGTTCCCTCAGCCAGAGAACTACTATGTGCTGTGGGCTCTGCGCCACTATACAGCGACGACGAGCTATTTGAGGACAGTGAGCAGCTACTGGGCAGCAAAGAGATGGGGCAGACATCCGCTGCTTCTTGCAGTAGACGGGCAAGTAGTGTTGTGGAGATGGGAACTTATGTTGTGAGCAGTCAGGCTCTGTACACCGAGACCGTTGTGGAGGACAGCAGTGAAAGGCAAACACTAATCGATGACGATGTAGCCGATCGCACTTAGGAGCCGGGTGAAGCAAGGGCTTCATCATCATCGTCGGGAGAAGAGGGCGGCAGCTTGCACATCAGGCAGAGGCGCAGTCAGCAAGTCGGTAGTGTGGCCGGGAGTCAGCAGGGTGGCATTAGTGCGAGGTCAGGAGCCAAATGGACACAGGGTAGAAAACCCGCTTCGCAGATCCCTTTCAGCCCAGAAAGTAGCAGCGCAGGGGCTCACCGAGGCAGCGGCGGTAGCTGTTAGTCAGTGCGGAGCGTTGGTGGTAAAATCACCTACCTTCATAACCACAGTCTCACTCAGTTAGTGGTACATCCCCAGTTACCATTTAGTGGCTCAATTGTAGGATTCCCCAATCCCAATGTGTGCAACTTCATATATATTCAATTGCCACAATACTATGAACTTTTTCTTCCTTTTTAATCGATACAAAAAATATGCATTTGTAGCACAATAGAAACTTTTTAAAAAATATGAATAGGTAACCTTTACAGGGTTTAAGATTCAAAGTCCAACCTTTCAGCCCCATGCAGACTTATTCGCAAGCTGAGACCTGTTGTTCCTCTGAGCGTGTAGCCTCCATCACCTCCGTGCTCGTCTGCACCTGCTATTTTTCCCGGGGGTCCGCCCCCTTTGTCAGCATTCGGGGATGTTGAAAGGGTTCAACTTATATACTAAACAAATTAAAAACAACTTTTAAAAAAACATCGTGTTTGTGGTAAGTAATTTATAATTCACTTTTCTATTTTTAATTTATTATTTTTATTAAATTTCTTAACCTTTCTTTTTTCATTTTTTTTATTTTTATTATTTTAGCCCTACAAAACCGTCCCTACGAGTAGGGGGGTGAGGAGACTTAAAGGTACACGCTCCACCTACACTCTTCATTAAGACCGCAAGGCGCTAGGGTCTGTAATTTTTTAATCCAATAGACCTCTCCCTTAATAATTGTGTTGTTAATATCCTCAGTTGTACTACTATGAATTTCCTCTATGACACACCATTTAAGTCGCATACATTGTGTCGGCACCATAAAAATGTCGTGGACTGTGGACTCTCCAAATTTTTTACCTATGTCTTTCCATCCCTATTCTCAATAGTACCCTTCTCTTCGGGCTTTCGCCATTTATCTTTATATAGTCTGATCTGGGACCTATGTTCGTGAGCCCTTATCTTAATTTTCCTCGCTGTTGCCCTACATACGATTTTCCACACGGGCATTTAAACATGTATATGACTTTGTGAGCATACATTGTAAAAGCCTCTTAACTGATTTTCGTGCCCTTTGTTGATGATTTATAAACTGCACAGAACGAGGAACTTTCCTTGTTTTGCAAAAATTTTTAGTTCATAAATTTGTTCTATAAATCATCCACAAGGGGCACGAAATTCATTTAAGAGGCTTTTACACATGTGAGCTGAAAAAGTCATTAAATTTGAATGCCCGTGTGGAAAATATATGAGGCAAACACGAGGAAAATTAAGATAAGGCTCAACGAACATGGTCCAGATCAGACTATATAAAATAAAATGGCGAAAGCAGAAGAGAAGGGTACTATTGAGAATAGGGATGGAAAGACACAGGTAAAAAAATTTGGAGAGTCCACATCGCACGACATTTTTATGAGTGCCGACACAATGTATGCGACTTAAAATGGTGTGTCATAGAGAAATTTAAGTAGTACAACTGAGGATATAACAACACAATTATTAAGGAGAGAGGTCTATTGGATTAACCAATTACAGACCTTTGCGCCTTTCGGTCTTAATGAAGAGTGTAGGTGGAGCGTTTTACCTTTAAGTCTCCTCACCCCCTACTCGTAGGGACGGTTTTGTAAGGTAAAAAAAAAAATGAAAAAAGAAAGGTTAAGAATTCAATAAAAATAATAAATTAAATATAGAAAAGTGAATTATAAATTACTTACCCACAAACACCGATGTTTTTAAGTTGTTTTTAATGGTTTTTTTAGTTTTATAAGTAAAAACCGTTTCAACATCCCAGAATGCTTGACAAGGGGGGCGGACCCCGAAATGTAGCAGGTGCAGACGAGCACGGAGGTGATGGAGGCTACACGCTCAGAGGAACAACAGGTCTCAGCTTGCGAATAATTCTGCATGGACTGAAAGGTTGGACTTTGAATCTTACCCTGTAACGGTTACCTATTCATATTTTTAAAAAAGTTTCTATTGTGCTACAAAAAGCATATTTTTTTGTATCGATTAAAAAGGAAGAAAAAGTTCATAGTATTGTGGCAATTGAATATATATGAAGTTTGCACACATTGGGATTGGGGAATCCTACAATTGAGCCACTAAATGGTAACTGGGATGTACCACTAACTGAGTGAGACTGTGGTTATGAAGATAGAGCATTTTGTTTCCCCATAAATCTCACCTAAGGACTATAAAGCAAAGATGTCCTTTGATAAAATTTCTGAAATTACGAAAAATAAAGCTGACACCTACAACTTCACTGAAGAAGAAAGGGATGATATTCTGAAAATAACAGAAAAAGCTGGTTTGCATTGGAGGTCAGCCGATAATCAGCAAACAGATGATTATGGAAAGAAACTGGAAACGCTTAAGAAAAAGGAATTACATTTTACACCACATGCTTCTACGCTCTCTGAGTATCTAAAGGTACAGCGTATACCGAGGGGACTCCGAAGCACCTTGGCTCCCATACTATTAAAAGAGGACAAGGTATATACTGAAAAATGGTACACACTGAGCAACAGATACTCCTTGGATCTAATGTTCCTCACCGTGCAACACCTGCATAAAGCTATTAACCATTTAAGAACAGAGATTGAAAAGATTGAAAAGGAGTTCCATGAAACTCAGCTGGAGCTGTTCAGACAGAAGCAAGCGGAAATAAAAAAGTCCATGCAGACTCTGAGAGAAGAAATGATGGTAACTAAACTAAAAAAATTCGAAAGAGACACCAAAGATTACCTATACGAAAGAGTATATACATGGGCCTCTGAAAGATCGAAATACAGAGGATGGAAGAAATTTAATCATCCAGGTACAACATCCGCAGAATCGGATACTAGTAGGAACTCCAACACAAATACAAAACCGGCGATAAAAAATGTGAAGAGCAAACAGAAAAAAGATCTTTTTTTAGACAACAAGGCGAAAGAAAAGGAATCTACGAGCGGAGAATCCCTGGACACACTAGAAGGCACCAGCAAACTACGCCCGAGGAAAAACACAAAAAAGAAGCCATAAATGATCTGGTAGTAAATATTTCGTCCAAAGAGATAACGGACATACAAAGAAGAGCAATTAATAAAGGACTGAACTTTGTCCCCACAAATCGGATGTTGAAATTTGATTTTGAATTGGACTTTTACAAATTCTGTCGCAAAATAAAATTGAAAATGCAATTTGGAAAAACACAAAATAAAGTAGAAAGCATGATACCATCGAAATTATTAAAGAAAAGTAAATATGACCCTGTGGTCCCCAATGCATCATTGGAGACCTTTCAGAATTTAGTGAAGTCAGAGGTATTAGAGAAATGGGAAAAAGTGGCGACAAGTGAGAAACATAACATGACAAGAGAGTAGATTAATGCATTAAAAAAACTCAAAGAAGATGAAACCCTGATAGTGAAGAAAGCTGACAAAGGGGGGGCTACTGTCCTGATGGATAAGGAATTATACCTCAATGAGGCTCAAATGCAACTTGATAATCCGGATGTATATTTACTATTAGACAGAGAACCCACCGAAGTATTTAAAAGGGAAATAGACACAATCATTCATGAAGCGGAAGATCAGGGAATTATTAGTAAAAAGATCAGTAACATGTTAATCACTGAACATCCTAAGACGCCGATCATGTATCTAGTACCAAAAATACACAAAAATCTAGAACGACCCCCTGGATGACCTATCGTTTCAGGGTTAGGGTCCTTGTTCCATCCTATTGCAATTTTTGTAGATAGCTATCTGCAGAAAGTAGTGACACGCCTTCCTTACTGTCTGAAGGACACAAGCGATTTTCTAGATCGGATTGAGTCTTTGGACGTAAGTAAGGTTACTATGTTGTGCACCTATGACGTAAAAAGCTTGTATACAAACATACCTACTAATGATGGCATAGAAGCAGTGAGAGAAAAACTTAGTGAAGATCCCAAACTGACAAATGCAGAAATAACCTTCTTGATCACCTTATTGGAGATCATTTTAACTAAAAAATTATTTCCGTTTTGGGACAGATGTGTTCCTACAAAAACAAGGGACCTCAATGGGAAGTCCAGCAGCCCCAAGTTTTGCTAACATATATATGAATAAGATGGAGTGTGAACACGTCACCCACGGAGTACACAGTCAGAATATTCTGCTGTGGCTCAGATTCGTGGATGACGTGTTCATGCTCTGGACTGGAACAGATGAGGAATTGGAACAATTTAACACATACATCAATAATATACACCCGCTCTTGGAATTTACTGTGACAAAAAATCCTACTACAGTTAATTATTTAGATGTATCTATTACAAAGGAACAGAACAAACTATATACTACACTGTATACAAAAGTAACAGATAGAAATAACCTATTGAGGAAAGATAGTTATCACGCCCCTAGCACATTTAAGGGAATTCCTAAGGGGCAATTCCTTCGTGCAAGAAGGATTTGTACATCTGATACATCATACAATGACCAAAAAGTAAAAATAATAGAGAAATTAATTGCCCGAGGGTATCACTACCTGTAACCTTGACCCACTGCCATCCTACCTCATTCCAGACCTCAGCACTGTTATTTTCCCAGCCCTCACCCATCTTTTCAATCTATCATTAACCTCTGGCATCTTCCCTTCCTCTCTTAAACACGCGACCATCACACCTATCCTTAAGAAACCATCTCTCGACCCCTCCTCACTGTCCAACTATCGCCCCATCTCACTGCTCCCTTTTGCATCCAAACTCCTCGAGCAGCACGTCTATCTTCAGCTGTCCTCCCACCTCTCCTCCAACTCTCTCCTTGACCCACTCCAATCAGGCTTCCGACCCAACCACTCACTGAAACTGCCCTAACCAAGGTCACCAACGACCTAGTAACTGCTAAAGCCTCACGCCACTACTCCGTCCTTCTCCTCCTAGACCTGTCGACCACTGTCGACCACTCCATCCTGCTACAAATCCTCTCCTCCCTCGGCATCACGGACCTGGCCCTCTCCTGGATCTCTTCATACCTCTCTGAACGGACATTCAGTGTCTCTCACTCCTGCACCACCTCCTCCTCCCACCCGCTCTCTGTTGGTGTCCCTCAGGGGTCTGTCCTGGGCCCACTCCTCTTCTCTATCTACATGGGTCAGCTCATAGCCTCGCATGGCTTTAACTACCACCTGTATGCGGAGACACCCAGCTTTATATCTCCGGTCTGACATTAACTCCCTTTCTCTCCCGGATCCCAAAATGCCTATCATCATTTCCTCCTTCTTCTCCTCCACGTCGCTAAAACTAAATGAGATAAAACAGAATTCACCCATCTTTCCACCGTCCCTCTCTACCCTCCTCCCGATCTCTCTATCACTGTTAATGGCCACACCCTCTCACCAGCTCCACAAGTCCACTGCCTTGGGATAACCTTTCACTCCGCTTTATCCTTCAAACCACACATCCAAGCCCTCACCTCTGCCTGCCGCCTCCACCTGAAAAATATTTCACGCATCCGCCCATTCCTCAACTCTGACACTACTAAAACGCTAGTCCACGCCCTCGTCATCTCCCGCCTTGACTACTGCAACATCCTTCTCTGTGGCCTCCCAGTTAGCACCCTCGCTCCCCTTCAATCCATCCTTCACCCTGCCGCCCGTCTGATTCACCTCTCTCCTCGCTACTCCTCTGCCTCTTCCCTCTGCCAATCCCTTCACTGGCTGCCCATTGCCCAACGAATTCAGTTCAAATTACTAACCCTGACCTACAAGGCTCTCCATAACCTCTCCCCTCCATACATCTCTGCCCTAATTTCCAGATACCTCCCCTCACGCAATCTCCGCTCCTCACAGGACCTTCTCCTCTGCTCCCCTCTCATCAGCTCCTCACATAACCGTCTCCAAGACTTCTCCCGTGTTTCACCCACACTCTGGAACTCCTTAACCCAAAACATCAGACTCTCCCCAACTTTCACCTGTTTCAAAAGCAACCTGAAAACCCATCTCTTCAGGATAGCCTACAATCCACACTAACCCCACCACCACTACACCGGCCCGCAAGCATGTCTGCCCCACACCTTCTGTCTCTCCCCTTCTTCCTTGCAGATTGTAAGCCCTCACGGGCAGGGTCCTCTTTCCTCTCTGTTTCAGTTACTAGTCACTTTTGTCACCATTGTATTTGTTTAATATTTGTTATGTATGTAATTCCCCTTAAATGTACAGCGCCCTGGAATTAATGGCGCTCTAAAATAAATAATAATAATAATAATGATGAGGAATCAGTACGTAGAACAGGTGACGAAATAGGTAAAATCCCAAGAGAGATTACCCTGCAAAAGAAAAAAAACTCAGAGACAAATGGAACCCAAATTGGATTTCATTTCTAAGTATGATAAACATGCGAATCTAATTAAGAACAGTATTTTAATTGGAGAATACTACAAAATGACCCTGTATATAGCAAGTTATTTGCAGAGAGACCCAGATTCATATATCGCAAAGGCAAAACAGTGGGTAATCATATCAGTCAATCGGATATACAAAAAACGCATCGTGTGAACAAACAATAATTTCTAGATACACAGAAACGAAGAACATTTCCTTGCTTATCGTGCCAAAATTGTAGTAGTATCATAAAAGGTAGTTCTATAAATCATCCAACAAAAGGGCACGAAATTCAGTTAAGAGGCTTTTACACATGTGATGCTGAAAAAGTGATATACATGTTGAAATGCCCATGTGGAAAATCGTATGTAGGGCAAACAGCGAGGAAAATTAAGATAAGGCTCAACGAACATAGGTCCCAGATCAGACTATATAAAAATAAAATGGCGAAAGCAGAAGAGAAGGGTACTATTGAGAATAGGGATGGAAAGACACAGGTAAAAAAAATTTGGAGAGTCCACAGTCGCACGACATTTTTATGAGTGCCGACACAATGTATGCGACTTAAAATGGTGTGTCATAGAGGAAATTCATAGTAGTACAACTGAGGATATAACAACACAATTATTAAGGAGAGAGGTCTATTGGATTAACCAATTACAGACCTTAGCGCCTTGCGGTCTTAATGAAGAGTGTAGGTGGAGCGTGTACCTTTAAGTCTCCTCACCCCCCTACTCGTAGGGACGGTTTTGTAAGGTAAAAAAAAAAAATGAAAAAAGAAAGGTTAAGAATTCAATAAAAATAATAAATTAAATATAGAAAAGTGAATTATAAATTACTTACCCACAAACACCGATGTTTTTAAATGTTGTTTTTAATGGTTTGTTTAATATATAAGTAGAACCGTTTCAACATCCCAGAATGCTTAACAAAGGGGGCGGACCCCGAAATGTAGCAGGTGCAGACGAGCACGGAGGTGATGGAGGCTACACGCTCAGAGGAACAACAGGTCTCAGCTTGCGAATAAGTCTGCATGGACTGAAAGGTTGGACTTTGAATCTTACCCTGTAACGGTTACCTATTCATATTTTTAAAAAAGTTTCTATTGTGCTACAAATGCATATTTTTTGTATCGATTAAAAAGGAAGAAAAAGTTCATAGTATTGTGGCAATTGAATATATATGAAGGTAAAATCACCTACTCAGCGATGTGGCAGTTTTTTGCCAAGACACCGGAACATGAGTATATGTAGAAACTGTGGGCAGAAAGTGAAGCATGGCCAGAGACTTAATATTAGCACCATGGCCCTTTGTCAACACATGCAGCGTCACCATCCAGTGACCTGGGAGAAACGTGTCTCAGATGTGGTGGTCCATCCTGCCGCAGCAACAGCAGCACCCAGTGGCACACATCACATTTCAGGCAGTCAAGACTCCACCACCTCTGCCGAAGAGAGTTGGCTGTCTTTCCCATCGTCTACCGGTCCAGTTGCTCCTGCTCCTCACCACTCATCCCACCAGCAGTCGTTCACTGAGGCGATTGCTAAGAGACAGCAGTATTTGTCCAGTCATCCTATGGTACAGAAGCTAAACGTGCTCCTGTCCAAGTTGGTGGTATTGCAGTCCCTCCCTTGTCAAGTGGTGGACTCTGCACCATTCAGAGAACTGATGGCTTGTGCTGAGCCGAGCTGGAGAGTCCCAAGCCAAATTTCTTTTTGTAAAAGGCAGTACCAGCCCTTCACAAATATGTAGAACAGAAGGTGGGCCAGTCCTTGAGCCTATCGGTGTCTTCCAAAGTGCATGGCAGCGCGGACGTCTGGAGCTGTAACTACGGTCAGGAACAGTACACGTCCTTTACGGCCCACTGGGTGAATGTGCTTCCTGCCCAGCCACACCAGCAACTTGGACAGGAGACGCCTCTTTCTCCTCCACGTTGTCAAACTGATGATCCTGCGCCAATGTCCACCTCCTCCTCCACCACCTCACCCTCCACTGCAGCGACCAGTCTCAGTGCTTCTCTAGCATATCACATGTTCAGGGCACGGCGGTGTTACGCAGTTCTAAACCTAGTTTGCTTGGGTGAACGAAGTCACACAGGGGAGGAACTGCTCCACATCATGAAAGATGAAATCAATTTGTGGCTTTCTCCACGACAACTGAAAATCGGAACCATGTTGACAGACAATGGAAAGAACATGGTGTCTGTGCTGCGCCAAGGACGGCTAAGCCATGCACCCTGAATGGCGCTCGTGTTTAGTCCGGTTGTCAAATGGTTCCTCAAGTCTTCCACCCATCTGCAAGACATTCTAAAAATGGCCAGGAAACATTGCATACACTTCAGCCATTCCTACACCTGCAAGCACACCCTCCTTGAGCTACAGCTGCAGAATGGCCTCCCCCAATATAGGCTGATATGCAACGTTTCCACCTGTTGGAATTCCAGCCTCCATATGTTGGACTGACTCTATGAACAGAAAAAGGCCATTAATGATTTCTTGATGATCCACACAGGAGTACTCCACTGTGTAATTTTGATGTGAGTCAGTGGCAGCTCATGCGTGACACCTTCCGTTTGCTCAAGCCCTTTGAGGAGGCCACGTTATTTGTCAGTCACCAGGACTACGGGTTGAACAACGTCATTCCACTGCTTCATGTCCTGAAACAGATGCTGCAAAATTTGTCTGGGCAGGGGACTGGAGATGTGGCAACTACATCTCACGATACACATATATTGGATCCGGTGCTTCTTAAAACATACTTCTCTTTAATATTAAAATCCCATTAAAGACATTAAACCGCATATTAACTGAATGTCCACATATTTATAAATAGAAATCATATACTCAAGTGCAATGCTGCGGCTTGCTGCGCCGTACATCCAAATTCAATAATGCTGCTCCCACGCAAGTGAGCCAGAGATGCCGGCAACCGGGCCGGACTGTAATGAAGATGTGTGTATATGACAAAAACACAAGCTGTATTTCAAAGGTTTTTAGACAAATAAGTTATTTATCAAAATTACTACCGACACCCTCTCCACTCTTTTGGGGGGCTCTACACATATCTGCGTTTAACAGAACAGGTTCTATCATAATCTGTGGAATCATCTGATGACATTGTAAAAGGAGTGCTCTCTTTGACGCTATAGTGGTACCTTGGCCCTCTTCTCGGTTCTTTCTCGCTGGCGCTGACATTACCTTGTCAGGTTGTGTTCCCACTTCAGTTATTTGGTCAGTTTTGACCCCATAACTGCCCAGATAAGTGAAGTGTGAAGCGATTCTAAAAGCGCACCAGTCATCTGCATGTCATACTAAATCACAGCATTGTTTCAATACCAAACCATGCTCCCTATGCATATTTCTTCATGGCACAATGTTCTACAACACCATATAGTCTCTACACAGCCAGGAAATAGCTGTTATTTTTTAACGAGAATTGTCGCAAATAAATTCGGAACAAAACTTATTTTGGGGGGGAAATTCTGTGAATTGGCTTAATCGAATTTTTGAGAAATTTACTCAACTCTAGAGGTGACCAATTATTGTTTGGGATGGTTTCCCAGATCATCACACCAACAGTTGGGGCAGTATGTCACTCCACAGCAAAAGCAGTATTGAAATCCTCACTATGAGGTGTCTATACTCATCAGATCTTAAACAGAACCTCGATTCCTGAATCCAGATTTCTTGTTAGCATCACCACTGTAAATGAAAGCAATGGTGGCTAGCTATCAATAGCAGGACACATAATGGGTGCCACCTATGTATGCATTGTCAGCTAGGACGCAATGACAACTTATGCTTCTTAGTGGATCAAACAATCCTCTCTTTTGGTGGTTTTTCTAACCAATCCAGAGTCTGCTGCTTCTAATAGCTCAGTCAGAACGGCTTAGATATCAGGTTATTCACAGAATCAACCTCAATGACTTAACCCTTCTCATTGGTTTCCAACTGAGAAAAATGTCTTTGAGTGCTTCGTAGAGGCATGTCTAGCAGTCCATGATCTCCCACAAAAAGGTACATTACCCCAAATTAGTCTCTGAGAGCCTTTTTATACAGGGCATGGAATTTGTATGCCCTCTTGCAGCAGACCCAGTGTTTAATCCAACCAGACCTGTAATCTTATACACACCTTCCTGAGATATAACTGCATGTCGAGTTTTACAGCATTCTGGAATTTCTATCTGAGAGCATTATTTTTTTTTTAGTTAATGAGTGTCTAAAAATAATATACTTTACTGATATAATACATAGTATTTTTCTCTAATACTTTTATCTTAAAAAAATAAAATAAAATCTGTCAGTACATGTTCATGTTTTGGTTAAAGATATGTACAGTATGTATATTTTTCATTTAAAAAAAAAAAATGCGCGCCTTAGTCATTAGAGACATAGTCATATTCATTCATAAGGCTACAAAGCAACATTTGAAAAAGGTACAGAACTTCTAAACATCACTACGGCTGCCTATTTACATTAGAATAAAGGATTCTCTTGGAACCAAATATTGATCAATCACGTTCGCTGGACTTCAAGACTCTCACCAGCACAATAAAGGGCTTATCCATCCAGGCAATAGTGCCTGGTAGGGAAGTTTAAACTAAATGAACTAAATGAAAGAAGCTAATCCTAGAGATTGGACCCCACCAATCAAGCATTATTAGTAAAGGATAGGCCATCAATATGTAAGTCTCAGAGACCTCTATTAATGTTGACAGGTAGTCGACGTTTGTGAAGTCTATGCTTATAACACGCTTGGTATAACACGTAGGTCTGCTTGAAATTTTATTCAAATCTTTACTTATATAGTACCCAAATAATCTATAGGGTAGCACGGGTAGGGTAGATGGAGATAAGAAAGGACAAATGGGGAGATACAGCACCATAGAGAGCTTAATGGATGAGAGTATATATTGTATTTCAAAGTTAATGTATAACTAGCACAGTAACTGAATCCAGTGTGGAGACATCGGTGTAGGGATTAGACTAGGTCTACATGGTATTGGCCAAAAAAGTCACTGAAGACCAAATCCTAAAACTGTTCATAAAACTGAGTTTTTGTCCAGCGCATGTCAAAGACAGCTAAAAAAAGAGCGGTTTTTGGCGTGTTCTGCATTTTTTGGCATGCTTTTGACGATTTTTTTGCGCTTTTTTCAGAAATGCACAGCATTATAATTGCTGGGGATTTTTGCAAAAAACATTCAAAAAAACGCACCAAATAACATGTCAAAAACATCTGCTGCTTTACATAGATTCCAATAGTACATTTTCTGCTCTGTCGTTTTTTGCAACATGTTTCAAAAAATTACCAGCAGCAAAATCCAACAGAAAAAGACGTTCTGTGGAGACTACAGGATGTTTTTACTATTAAAGTCTGGGATCTATTTTTTTGTGGTTTTTTTCAGCCATTTTAGAAAAAGAAAAACACTGAAAAACTACTGAAAATGTGTACAGTGGAGGCATAGCCTTAAACAAAAAAATAACCCTGGCTGCTACATTCAGGATATATTATAGACAATAGCGTTTATTGAGAGTAAGACCAATTAGTAATAACTTACAGCAATCATGATGAGAATGAAAATAGAACAATAATGAAAGAGTTTTCTTTTTCCACAATAAAAAGTGTGGTGTTCAGGTTGCATAAACTTAGACAGGACTGAATATAGGAAGTGAAGGAAAGACCTGAGTTGATCAGGACCCAAGGAGTCATGGTAATGCGAAACACCAAATTAGAAATACCAAGTTTAAGTAGGTTAGTAGATGGTGGGAAAACAGTTAAGATAGAGAGAAGATGTGATATTAGAGACAGGAGACCTAGAATCACTGGAGTTTGTTAGTAGTGTAGGTGTAATATCACAGGAATCTGATTATAGTTTACCCAATTAGGGTTGTGTAGAAAAAAAAGAAGAGAGGAACTAGAACTCATCTCTAAGGCAAGGGCCATAAAGCATAGGAAAAAAACCATCGGAAAGCCAACGGCATTTTGTCTTATGCAGGACTGCGCTTTTTGTCACTGATTTGCACAAAAACTGCGGACAGTTTTTCCTGTCGGCCTGTACAATTGAATATACGTGAAACCAACGGCAAAGTGCAAAACTCCGGCAGAATTTGCAACATGTTCATATTCCTCCGGATTTTTAAAATGGGGGTAAAAAAATCTGTGCTGTATAGACTACAGTCCTATCCACAGACAATTGAGATCAAGTGTGCTGATAACAACTGAGTTAATTTGATGGCAGTTATATTAAATGCACCATTTCTATTGAGCCACATCACTTAACTAGTTATTTTTTTGATCTTTTCCAAAATATGATGGCAAGTGTATTTTTTGGTTTCCACATTCTTTGTTGCTGTTCCATTTATAAAATGAAAAGTAACTAAACCTACCACCTTCACATTTCTTGATCCACACAGTGAAATAATACAATATTTTTATTGTGTAGTCTGATTTGTGAAACACTCAGACGTTGCACCACAAAATAAAAATATTTACATGCAACCTTAAGCACACAAAAGCCTTTTATAACCTGGCCATATGTTTCCGACTCTGCTAAGAATAGCGCCTTCACACAGTGCAACTTCAAAAGAAACAGTGATCAAACAAGTACCCCAAACATGCTTCAATGAGTAGAGGAAATAATCTGTAGCCTCTATTGCATTTGCACACATCAGACTTTCACATGGCTGATAAATTATTTAGTATGGATAACAGGATTAAGTCATAGTAACAAAATAGTAAGAAGTAGGATTTGAGTCACTTGACAAGATATTTATTTGAAAAAGCAAAGTTCCACCACTGTAGTAATTTTAAAAGAAGAAACACTGAATAGAAACTACATGGTATTATTCAAATATTCCTGCTTATAATTTAATAATATCATTACTACCGTAGCTTGACCTGTATCTAACATTTGTGCTCCCTACAAAACAATACTCTATATATATACACAACAAAAGTGAGTACACCCCTAAGTAAAAATGGATGAATTGTGTTCAATTTGCCAATTTCCCTCCATGGTGTCATGGAGACTCATTAGTGTTACAAGGTCTCAGGTGTTAATGGGGAGAACGTGTGTTATGAAGAGCACTGCATGAAATTTGCCGCATGGCTGTCATCCCAGAAGGAAGCCTCTTCTAGACATGATGCACAAGAAAGCCCCAAAAAAGTTTGCTGAAGACAAGCAGACTAAGGACTTGGATTACTGGAACCATGTCCTGTTGTCTGATGAGACCAATATAAATTTCAGTTCAGATGGTGTCAAGCGTGTATGGGGGAAACCAGGTGAGAAGTACAGAGACAAGTGTGTCTTGCCTACAGTCAAGCATGGTGGTGGAAGTGTCATGGTTTGGTGCTTCATGAGTGCTGCTGGCTATGGGAAGCTACAGTTTACTGAGGAAACAATGAATGCTGTAGGGCATGATCCCCTCTCTTTGGAAACTGGAGCGTACGGTCTCTAACATCCACCAGCTCCGTGATGTTGTCATGGAGGAGTGGAAGTAAATTCTAGTGGCTGCAACCTATGAAGCTCTAGTGAACTCCTTACCTACGAAAGTTAAGGCAGTGACGGAAAGTAACGGTGGCCACACAAAATATTGACACTTTGGACACAACTTGTCCAATTTCACTTAGGGGTGTGCTCACTTTTGTTGCCAGTCATTTAGACATTGATGGCTGTGTGTTGAGTTATTTTGAGGGTACACCAAATTTACAATCTGTACACTGACTACTTTACATTGTATCAATTGTATCAAAGTGTCATATCTTCAGTGTTGTCCCACTGAAGATATGACACTTCAGTGAGACAACACAGAGGGATGTACTCACTTTTACTGATACTGCATACTGTGAGATATATATATATATATATATATTTATATTATATATATACACATATATTTATATAGTTGAAACCAGAAATTTACATCCACTATGTAAAAAGACACATATGCATGTTTTTCTCACTATCTGACATGAAATCAGAGTAAACCTTACCCGTTTTAGGTCAATTAGGATTACCAAAATTATTTATATATTTGTCAAATGCCAGAATAATGAGAGAGAGAAATTTTAAGGCATTTTTATTAATTTCTGCAAAGTCAAAAGTTTACATACATTTCATCAGTATTTGGTAGCATTGCCCTTAAACTGTAAGACTTGGGTCAAATGTTTTGGATATCCTTCCACAAGCTTCTCACAATAGTTGGTAGAAATTTTGGCCCATTCCCCCTGACAGAACTGGTGTAACTGAGCCATGTTTGTAGGTCGCCTTGCTTGCACCTGCCTTTTCCGTTTTGCCTATAAATTTTCAATAGGATTGAGATCAGGACTTTGTGATGGCCACTCCAAAACATAGACTTGGTTATTGTTAAGCCACTTTGTAACCAGTTTGGCAGTATGCTTCAGGTCATTGTCCATTAGGAAGACACATTTCCACCCAAACTTTAACTTCCTGGCTGATGTCTTGAGATGTTGCTTCACTATTGCCACGTAATCGTCTTTCCTCATAATGCATCTATTTTGTGAAATGCACCAGTCCCTCCTGCAGCAAAACAATCCCACAACATTATGCTACCACTACCGTGTTTCACAGTTAGGATGCTGTTCTTAGGCTTCTAAACTTCTCCCTTTACCCTCCAAACGTAACGATGGTCATTATCGACAAACGGTTAAATGTTAGTTTCATCAGACCACAGGACATGTCTCCAAAAATGTAGGTCTTTGTTCCTGTGTATATTTGCAAACATTAATCTGGCTTTTATATGTTTCTTTTAGAGCAATGGCTTCTTCCTGGCAGAGTGGCCTTTCAGCCCATGTTGATACAGTACTTGTTTCACTGTGGATAATGACACAATCTTAGCAGCTTCGGTCAGAATCTTCACAAGGTCTTTTGCTTTTGTTCTTGGTTTGATATGCACATGTCGGACCAAAGCACATTCATCTCTGAGACACAGAACCCATCTCCTTCCTAAGTGGTATGATGGCTTGACATTTCCATCTTGTTTGTCTTTTCATATAATTGTTTGTACATGTGAACAAGGCACCTTCAGGTATCTGGAAATTACACCCAAGGATGACTTGTGCAAATCCACAACTCTCTTCCTGATATCTTGGTTGATTTCTTTAGTCTTTCCCATAATGTTACACACAGAAGCATTGTGTTTCGGGTGTGCATTAAAAAACATCCACAGATGTGTCTCTAATTAACTCAGTTGTTGCCAATAATCAGCAGACATGACATCATCATAGGGGATATATATATCTATATATATATATATATATATATATATATATATATTAATATTATATATATATATATTATATTATATATATGCATACATTCCACTTAACACATTTGGGTACAGTATCTCACAAAAGATGCTCAGACAGGTAAGGAGCACACACAAGCTAGAAGCTCAGACAGATAAGAGACACACACAAGCATAGGAGCATACAACCTACCAAGAGCATCCAATTAGCTACAATACAGGCAGGAAACAACAAAACACCAACAGGAACTGACAGAGACAGCAAAAGACAACCAGACACATCCATGCACAAACAAGGAACAGGCCCAGAGGTATGGTCGGAGTGGGCCTATACCCCACAGGTGAAAGGGATTGGCAGAGGAAGTCTAATCCCACTGCACACTGTGGGAATAAATATGAGCAGGATGTGGCTGCACCTCCCTATCAAGCCATAAGGATCAGAGGTGGCTGCATGGTGCATACAGCATGGCCAAACAAGGAGGTAAAGCCACATGGTTACCAGAAGGTGAGCATAGCGGAAATTTCCTGGACAGGGAGGTGTACAGGAGGAACAACTGGAACAAAAAAGGGGGTGTGTCCATCCCCCGAAACGTTGCGTGCTGGGCAAACTGGAAGCCGCAATCAGCTGCAAAGGTGCTTGGCGTGGATGAGGTCTCTCTGCATGAACTGCTGGGCGATACGCCGATACTTGGGACTCGGAGAATTAGCACAGTGTGCTTTACTTATTGGAAGCTACAAATAGCTACAAAGGCGTTCGGCGCCGAGGAGGCTTTCCTGCAGGAGACGCTAGGCGATATGCCGACATTTTAGACTCGGCGACTGAGCGTAAGGATTCCAGGTTTTGAATACTTATCTCTGTATATATTTATGAAAATCAAGATTTGCCACATTGGAGTGTGTTGTGGAAAAAAGTTATATTAAATTATTTTGAGAAATTAACAGTAGTGTTTTAAATAGGGCATACATAAAAAATTTGGATGAAGTTTTTTTGACAGGGGGTTTCCTTTTACATCCCCTTTAAGGCCCGGGGGACATTTTTTCCCCACCTATGTGCAAGCCCAAGGACATGACAGGGGGGCCATTTTAAAGGGAAAGGGAAAATTCCCCCAAAAAAGGGGGCATCTAAATTAAAAAATGTCCCGGGAATGTCACGGACCCCCCTGCGACCGGTCTTGGGTCGCAGGCCCCGCCCGGGTCCCCCTGCTCCCAGTGGAGCCCCTTTCCCCAAAAGTCGAGTTTCGGGGCCCGGGCTTGTCCCTGCCCGCCGGCTTTTCACTTCCGGCCCACGCTCTGCTCAGCCGTCTTCGTTCCCGGCCCCGGGGGCTTTGCCCTAGGGCCCCCGGGGCGGCCCGGCTGTTTAAAATTTAAAAGGGGCTGCGCCGGTAATTGGTCTTTTGGGGGGGCACTGTTTCGTATTAAGCCCGGCCCTCTTCCTGCCGGCCCTCCCCGGACCCTTTGGGTTTATTGGCCAGGGTAAAAGTGTTACAGAGGGTTCCGGGTTTTGGGCCTTACCGGTTGTTCCCAAAATCTCTGCTTAGTTTCCCCGTTCGAACCTTCCCGCCGCCCCTACCTCGGGGCTTGTTTTCCCGTCTAAAACCCCAGACCGCCTGTTTAAACCCCCTTTCCCTGTCCGGAACCACGGGCCTGCCCTTCCCCGTTACGGAAACCTCGCACTTTTGGGCCCGCCACCGCAGGAAAGCCCCCCCCATTTGGGTAGTGACCTGGTGGAAACCCCCCGCAGCAAGCCCAAATCCGCTTTGCGGGGGGCTCTGGTGAATCCCGGGGCCCCAATTAGTTTCCCAAACCCCCCGGGGGTGGGGGTTTTACGCCATCCCCTGCGGTGGCCCAAGTGGATTCACCCCGCCGTAACGGGTAGGACCCCCGGCCTTTGGAATCCCCCGGGTTTGCCGTTCCCCAGCCTGGCGGATCGGGGACGACCGTGGGTTGCTCCCCAGTTCAGAAAACCGGTCAACAGGCCCCAGCAACTCCCCCCGCTATCCACCTTTTTTGCGCAAACTCGCCCCCTTTCCCAGCAGCAGCACCCTTCCCCCCAGCTCCAGGGTTTTTTCCTGCCTCTAGGGTTTTCCGGTGGCTTTTAAGGGGGCCCCAAAAGCTTGGGCCTGTCGCTCCGCCCCAAGTTCGAGGGAAGCCCCGGAAACTCTGCGGGGGGGTTTCCACCACCCAATGCTCTATGACGTGGAACGGAATGATGATCAGTTCCGTCCGAGGGGGCCAAAGGTGGTTTTCTTTGGTCAGCCCCCGTCCGGGAAACCTGGCATGGGCTACCCCTCTATGGGACGGGAAAAGATCCCAGTGACGGCGGATTTTACTTTTAAATTTTCAGCTTTTTTTCCGCAACTCTTTGGGGAAAAACAAGCCCTTTGGCCCCCCTCCGCTGAGAAAAGCCCTTAAACTTACGCCAGGGGGCCCTGTCTTTTAGGGACTACGCGGTACATTCCCCCAACCCGGGGCCCCCCCGAAATTTGTTTGGAACGGGCCGGTTGTGTGTACCTTCAAAAAAGGGGTTCTAAAGCCGGGGTTAAGGAGGGCCCTGGCCGCTAGTTTTTACCCCGGTTTTCCCCCCGTGGACCTTCCCCCCCCCCCCCCCCCCCGTTAGAAACTCGCTTTGGGACATCGTTTCCTTAAAAAGGGGGGGAAAGGAAGGGAAAACCCCCCTTCCCCGGCCCAAGGGGACCCCCTGCCAACCCAACCTCGGGGTTTTTCCTCCCCTTTGGCCCGGTGTTCCAGGGGCCCCCGGGCCCCAAACAGCCGCCAAAAACCCACCGAGGACCCCATGCCAATTTGTCGGGCTCGTCTTTTGAACGGGGATTTGGGCCCCCAGCGTCGGCAAAAAAACTTGGCCTCTACTGTGGAACCCCGGGGGATTTTCGGAGAAAATTTTTCACAAAGCGCCCCAACCCTGGGGGGAAACTTCCGCACCTGGGACCCTGTGGGGAGGATTTTAGGTGCAAATTTCCCCTTTTTACCCCTGTTGACCCTGTGCAGGTTGTCAGGGACTGGCATCCTTTTTCCCAATTTTCCGGCGTTTTGGACTAAGGCTCCCCCGGGAAAACTTCATACCCCCAAGTCTCTATTTGAAAGGGTTCGGTTTTTGGTGGTTACGTTGGAAAAACCCCCTTGCACCCGGGCCCTTTCAGCGGGGGGGGGTACTTAGGGGGACACCATCCTTTTGGTTTTACCAACCCAAATGTCCCTCCCGTGGGGGGCCTGCAAAAAGGGAAAAAATCCCCTTTTAAACGGGGTTCCCTCGCTCCTGTCGGCGGTTTTGGGGAACCCCAGGGTGCGGCCCCACTTTCCTACCCTGGACTGGTCTTTTGGAGAGGTGTTTTTTTTTGGGGGGCCCCAAATAAACTGTCGGGGGGGGGGGGGGGCCGGTTTGGTGGAAACCTCCCCGTGTTTTCCTGCTCTCCCCAAAACCCCTGGGGGAGCCTTCCCCCGGGGCTGCCCCCCCAAATACCTGGAGTAGGGCCGATGTGTTTTTTAAAGAGGACAACCCGAGAGTCTCCCTTGCACCCGTCCATCCGTTTGCCCAATCGACTTATTGCAGGCACCAGCCCCTCCCGGGGGATTTCTACCCTTTTTGTGGGTTCCCGAGCCCCAAGCCTTGCCCGGTACACCCAAAGGAGAATTCAGGAGGGGGTTTTTCATGGGAAGTCCTCGTCCCCCGGGGGTGCGGGGTTTCTTTTTCTTTAAAGAAGGACGGTCCCTTCCCTAGAAAAGGGGGGTTTGAACAAGATCACGGTGAAAAACCCGGTTCCCACCCCATTGTTCAGGAAAAACCGGTTTTGCCCGGGGCCCTGAGGGCGCAAAGTTTTTCTCTAAGTTGGTCTGAGAGCGGCCTACAACTTGGTCCCAATTCCAAAGGGCCCATGAATGGAAGACGGCCTTCAAAACCCGGGAAAGGGAAATTTGGTACCTGGTGATGCCATTCGGATGTGCATGCTCCCGCCCCCTTTTTTTAGGAGTAGTGAATGACTCCCTTAGGGGGCCTCACCAACCCCCCGCGTGGTGGTTTTTCCCTTTATGAAATCCCGGTGTTTCTTTTCCTGGGCCCAGGCCCAACCCCACCATGTTTTTCAGGTATGAACGGTTTCCGGGAAAACCCCTGTTCCAAGCTGGAGAAGTGCATTTCCATCAGACCAGCCTTCCGTTTCGGGATACGTTCCCTCTCCGACCCAAAGGCCTGGTGGATAGCCAAAAACTGTTCCCGGTTTAGTGGCCACGCCCCCGTCGGGGGTACGGGGCCCAAACCCGCGAATTTTTGGGGTTCGCCCAAATACTATCGCCCGTTCATCCCTCACTTCTCTTAGGGTGGTGGCCCCCCATAGTAGCTCTCCCAAGGAAAAAAAGGGCCCAAACCCCGCAGTGGCGGTCAGGGCGAGGAGGGTTTTCGAAGCTCAAATCCCCCTTCTCTACGGCCTCTTTTCCTTTTCAGGGCCGGATTCTACGAAACCCCTTCCCCAATGGGGAAGTGCCCCCCTCTGTCGGAGCCCGGGGCGGGTTTTTTACGCAAAAAAAGGGCCCAAGGGTTTAAAACTGTAACGTGCGGCTTTTTCTCCAAAAACCCTTCCCCATCTGCCGGGGGAGGAATTTTCACGTTGGCGACCGGGGGGCTACTTGCCAAAAAAATTGGCCCCTGGAGGAATGGCCCTTATCTGCTGGAAGGGCGCCCGTTTTCCCTCCCTATCTTTTGGACCCCCAAAAAAAAACCCCCAAAATCTGCGACCCGGCTCAGCGACTTAACCCACGCCAGGGTAGGTGGTCGCCCTTTTTCTTTCACGGTTTTGATTTCAGATCCCCTTCAGGGCCCGCGGAGAAGAAGTGAGAGTGGGCGCCCTCTCCCATGCCTCTGATGTGGTTTGGGGGGGGGATACTTCTCCTGAGACATAACCCACCAAAGCGCCTCATCTCGGCCCCGCGCCCCGTGGACCTCCCGGGAAAGGTTTCCTCCCGGGGAAAGGGCTTATTTTCCCACCCGCTCTCCGCAGACGTTTTCTTAAAATGGGGGCATTTCTCATTTGGTGGCTGGGGGCCCCCCTCCCGGAGGGGGGCCAGAAAAAGGACCCTTCCTTTTCCCTTGAACTTTAGGCCCAAAAAAAGGGTTTTTCCCATTTGGTGGCCTGGGCTTTGGAAAAAGGGGACGGGTTAAAGGGGGGGCTTAGGGGTTTCCCCTCTTTTTGGGGACGTTTTCTTTTTTTTGGCCCCGGGGGTAAAAAAATTGGACGGGCCAAACGTCAACAAAGCCGGGGCAGGGCCTTTAACCCTTGGGGTTTCAAGGCCACTTCCCCCCCATTCCCAACCCGGCCCACCGTTTTTTCCAACATTTCCCTGGGGGGCTTTGTAAGGGCCTCCCTCCCTCGTTCTGACAAAACCCTTTTTTGGGTGATTAAAGGACCCCTTCTCCAAGATGGCGCATTTTCTTCCCGTTGCCCGGTCTTTCCCCTCTGCCCCCCGCCCGGCGGAGCTATTCTTCCCTTAAAGTGTTCCGGCTGCATGGACTCCCTCAGCAAATTTTCTCAGGGCGGGGATTCAAAATTTTTTCCAAGTTTTTGGGGAGGAGGGCCCCGTGCAATCAACTTAGGGGCAAGGTCGACTTCCCTCCGCCCTATCACCCCCAGGGCGAAGGCCGGTGGGGGGTTCAACCCAAATCCTGGGGTGTTTTCCTTCGCCCCCTTCCCTCTCGGCACGTCAAGATGATTTTGGGCCAAAATTGCTGGCATGGGAGGGGTTTTGTATTAAAAAACCCCTTTAGTCCCAGGTCCACGGGGGTTCCCCCCTTTTACATCGTGTATGGCCTGCAACCCCCCCCTCCGCTCCCCTGGCAAAAACCCCCTTTTGAGGTTTTGGCCGGGGGACGCACTGGTTCAAGACATGATGTATCTGGTTTTCCCCGACCCCCCTTTAGTCGCTGCTCCCCGTTCCGAAAGCTGAGGAAACAAGCAGTTTAAAAGGGAAAAATCCCTCCCCGGTCTTTCCCCAGGCGACAAGGTGTGGGTTGTCTAGTTAATCCCTCTTTTAAAAATGCCTTCACATTAAAAAAAGGGGCCCCTTTTTTGGGACCCTTCGAGGTCACCAGCCGAAACCAAAAACCCCCGGTTTTCATACAAAACCCCCGGTCCCTCCCACAAAAGAGAATCCCCCCTCGTTTTACGTTTTCCTTACTGAAAAAACCCCCGGTCCTTAAACGTTTTTCCCCGAAAGGGCGTTTTATCCCCCAAACTGTGGCTGTGGCCCAATGTTCCCCGAGGGCAAAAGAAATTTTTGGGCGTTGGGGAAACTAGGGGAAAAACCCATAATTCCTGGTGGGTGGAAAGGGGTCCCGGGCCCCGGGGAAAGGGGGGTCCTGGGGCCGGAGGAGAACATCCTGAAATGTAGCCCTTTTCCGAGATTTCCAATCCAGTAAAAGAGGGGGGCCCCAAAAGGGGGGGGGGCCCCAAAAGGGGGGGGGGCTGTAAAGGAGCCCTGCCGGGCCACTGTCCCCGGGGGAAAGGGGGCGCCCGTGCCCCCCTTTCTTCCCCCGGGAGGCCCCCTCCCCGAACGTCGAAGTTGGGGTCCCCTCGTGTCCCCGTCCCCAGCCGGCGTTCACTTAACCCCGGGCCCGCTTTTCCCGCTCAGCCTTTTTTCAGTTCCCGGCGGTGGTAGCCCCTAGGGCGTGCGCGGCCCCGGCTGTTTGAAATTTAAAGGGGGAGTGCGCCGGGGAAATTGGGGATTGCCCGGGGGGACTGTCCTATTTATTTTCCGGGCCCCCTTTCTTTCCGGCCCTCGCCCGTTTCCTTTGGGGTTATTCCCCTTTGGGGTGAAAGTGTTTCCCGAGCGTTCCCGTTTTCCTTACCGGGTTTTTTCCGGGCTCTCTGCTTACGTTTTTTCCCTCTTCGAACCCCCAGCCCCCTGTCCTGACCCCCCTAAACCCGTCTTACCCACCAAAAGCCGGGCCCGCCGGTTTTCTGTTTCCTGCACTCTTGGCGGCCCCCGCGGCAAGCCCCCCCCAGTGGTTGTTTACCGGGTTGGGGAAAATCGGGCCCCGCAAGACCCCTTTCCCCCCTTTGCGGCGGGGTTCCCGGTGAAAACCGGGTCCCATTAGATTTTCCCCTCCCCGGGGGGGTTACGGGCCCTCGGGCCCGCGGTGGTCAGTGGATCCAAAATCCCCGAAACCTAACAAGAATTTCTTTAACAATAAAAAAAACCAATGTATTGGTTTTTTTATAAAATAGGACCATCAATTGTTTAAAAAACTCAAAGAAATTATCCTTAAAATAGACCTAAAAATTTTTGGATGGGAAAAGACTATTAAAAAAATCTTCAAAATTTTCCCCATAAAAAGCAGTTTGGGTTCATAAATTAAATTTAAACTAAAAAAAGTTTTTTAAATTATTTTTTAATATAAAAATTTTAACTATTTTAAATTTTTTATTTATTTTATATATATATATTTTAAAATTTTTTTTATATATATAATTATATATGTAAGTTTGTAAACTGTAAAAGAGTGTCTGGCTGGTTATAGAAGGAAGGTATTTGGCCAAAATTACCTTTAAAGGCTCCAGTTTGCAAGGGGGCCAGAAAGGAAAAAGGGAAATGTTCAAAATCTATTGGGTTTATGTATAGGGTTTAGTAAAAAACCCTTTTAAAGGATGGTTTGCTGGAGTGGGGGGTTTGCATTGGGGGGGGCCCCTCTCCCCCTGGGCGTGGGTCTTGGGCTGCCTGATTAAGTTCAGGTTGTCTCTACATAAGGGCCCCACAGCGCAGACATCTCTTCAGCCTGGGACGGGGAATGCTACAAGCCTGTGGGGCATTATTTGTGGTACGTTTTTACTGTTGTTTTTAGGGACTGGTATTGGGCCGGCCTGTGTTAGGGGGGGATTGCCTGTGTGTAGTTAGAGCTGGAGGGGCATGGGATTTGTTTTGTTTTGTTTTCTTTTTTTGTACCATTGTAAAACAATAAAAATGGCTGGCGGTCAGTTTTAAAAAAAAATTTTTCCTTGTGTGTGGACTTCTGTGCCCATCTACCGGGAGACAAAAACCTCCGCTACCCAATCCATTACAAGTGGTGGGGATGTAAGCAAAAATTTCGGTTAAAAAGCAAAACTGGAAATTTAAAGGGCCGGGTCCTATTTGTGTTAAATTTAAAAATGGAGGATGAAATTAAAGCGGACAGGGGGTACCGTGTGCGCAGGGGGAAAAAGAGGCTGAAGGAAACAGGCCCAGGTGACAGCGCAATCGAGGTTATCAGGAGGAGAGAAAAAAAGCCCAGGAGCCCCTAAAAGTGATGTCGAATCGAAAGTGGCGGAGGGCCCCGGGGGTTAAAAGGGGTAATAAGCCCCATAAGGGGCCCACCCACTTTCTGCAAAAGATAAGCCGCTGATGCGTGGAAAGCCCTACCTGAAACCGACTTTTTGAAAGAACGCAAAACGAGAGTTTTGGGGCCAAAGGGGCAGTGGGCAGGGATTTGGCACTCTTCCTTTCGGGGAAACCCCCAAAAAAGGCCTATTATGAGGGAAACCACAAGATGTTTTTTTATAAACTAGACAAACTGAAAAAAAAGGAAACCTAACCCGACTTGGATACGGTTTTTGTTCGCGCCCAGTGGGGTGCCAATGGGTCTCAGGGGGAAAACCCCCACGTCTCAGAGGCATGACCCCTACATTTGACCAAGAAGGGGTTTTGCAGCCAGAGATCCTGACAGGCCCCCAGATGGTGGACGGGTGGTGATGGCCCAGTACCTGGAAAACCCTCCCAATCCCCTTTTGCGAAAAAGGGGTGAGCCATGGAGCCCCAAGAAAGTGAAAATGGTGGAGATGGTGGGGGGTTTAACGCAGGGAGGAGTGATGAGTCTGCCCCAGCCCCCCTAGCCCTACAGCGGAGATCTCCCGGACTTTTGGTAAGATGTTCTGGGAAAAGGGGGATGGGAGGGGCAGTGTTGTGGTACAGTGGGGGACTGAGGCCCCCTCTAAAAAAGGGGCAAGCCCTGCCAGGGAAGTCAGGGCTCCCTAAGAGACTCAACAAGAAAATTTAAAATTTTTTTTTGTGTAAAAACCCGGTATTGGTTGCAATTGCCCACTGTATGAGGAACCTTGCAATGTGATTTCTTTTATAAAAGCCCATGTTCATGTATGCGAAGGTGCGTGGTAGATTTTCCGACACTGGGGGTGAAACAATGGTTCCGTTACTTAGGAGGTAATGAGGTGAAACGTTGTTAAAATCAGGGAGTCTGGTAACCTTTGAAATGCCCATTGGTGAAACCGAGGGCCCGTTTGGAGGGGGAAAGATGGGGTGACCTGATACATGGGGACACTCGCCCCCTTATGTGCAAATCCTACCCAGTTCGGAGCCGTAAAATTTTTGGGGAGGGGTAGTGCCCCCTGTTGTGCCCTGATGTTTATCATGGGGGGGGGACTTTCCCTTTTTGGGAATTTTGGGGACTTTTAAAAAATCTAATAACCCTACGCTCGTGAAGCCCCAGTTGAGGGGAATCTTTTCCATTCTCTGGTGGGGAAGGAGGGAAGTTGAGCCCCTGAGGAGGTGTCCCAGAAGGTCAGAGCGTCCAAAAGGGCCCCCCCGTGGCAAATGCCTAAACTTGGGTGCGAAAGGACCGTTTTGGGGGGGGCAATTTAAAGACCCACCCTTTGCCAGAGCTCGAAAAAAACGTTTAAAAAATTGACGGTAACCCGGTGGAGCCCGCCCCCACTTTCACTCCCTACATGGCTGTAAAAAAAGGGGCCCGTTTATTTAAAAATGGGGAAAAGGAGAAGAGTAGTGGAGAATGGTGGTCCCAAAAATTTATAGAAGGGACTGGTACCTAATGGGAGGGCATTGGGAGTTGAAAAAACTACCGAAAGAATCCTGCAACGGTTCTTTTCCCGGGAAGGTTTATAGGGGGGTAAAAGAGTATTGTGAGTCCTGCCCAGAGCGCCAGCGTTCGGCCCCTAGACCCCACTATCGGAACCCTCTGGTCCCCCTCCCAATCATGGTGGGTCCTATTGTCAAATCTGCTCGAGGCCACCAACATATTCGCGTGATCCTGGACTATGCCACCCGGTACCCGGAAGCCATACCCTTACGTAACACATCTTCCAAGGCTATTGCTAAGGAGCTGGTACAGGTGTTTAGTCAGGTGGGCTTACCAAGGAAATACGGACGGATCAGAGTACCCCCTTTATGTCCCGAGTAATGAAAGAACGGTGTAAGTTGTTCCAGGTGAAACAGCTAGGAACCTCGGTCTACCATCCACAAACCGATGGACGGGTAGAGAGGTTTAATTTAAAAAATCCTCAAGGCATGCTAAAGTAAGTGGTGGACAAAGATGGGAAAAACTGGGACTTCCTGCTCCCCTATCTCATGTTTGCCATCCGTGAGGTCCAGCAATCCTCCACAAGGTATTCCCCCTTTGAATTACTGTACGGTCGTCACCCTAGCGGCCTTCTAGATGTGGCGAAAGAAGCCTGGGAAGAAGAAGCAAACTCCTATAGGGTGTCATAGAGCACGTGGCACAAATGCAGGATGGATCGCGGCATAATGCCTATTGTGCGGGAGCATATGGTCAGGGGTCAGGAGGCCAACAGAGGGTATATAACCGTAGTGCCAGGATACGTACGTTTGCACCCGGAGACCGTGTTCTGGTGTTGATCCCTACAGTCGAGAGCAAGTTCTTGGCCAAGTGGCAAGGGACCTTTGAGGTCATAGAGCAAAAAAATAGGTGAATTACAAGATCCAAACAGGGTGGAGGAAGCCCAAGCAAGTGTACCACTTTAAATTTCTCATAAAAACCATGGAAAGACCGACTATCATTGCTGCAGACACTTCATCTGCCCCAGAGCCACTGGGCGCAGAAGACCCCTTGTTACCCGAGGTAAAGGTAGCTGACTCCCTTTCTAAGACACAAAAGGTAGAAGTACGAGGGTTCGTCTTTAAAAACAAGGGTTTTTTCGCTAATATCCCAGGGGAAAGGGTTAAGCTGAGACCATACCGAATACCCGAGGCCAGGAGAAGGGTTATCTCTGAAGAAGTAAGGAAAATGCTGGAACTTGGGGTAATTGAGGAATCCCATAGCCAGTGGTCCAGCCCCATAGTGCTGATCCCCAAGCCAGATGGCAGCTGGAGGTTTTGTAACGACTTTCGTAAAATAAATGCCATTTCCACGTTCGACGCTTACCCGATTTCCACGGGTGGATGAACTTATTGACAGGGCTGGGCAATGCACGGTTTTATAACTACTCTTGATTTAACAAAAGGGTATTGGCAAATTCCCTTAACAGACGAGCCAAAGAAAAAAGGCCCTTTTCCACACCCTGATGGATTATTCCATTATGTGGTATTGGCCTTTTTTGGGGCTCATGGGGCACCGGCCACGTTCCAGAGAGTTATGGATAGGATTTTGAGACCCCACAGTCAGTATGCCGCAGCCTATCTGGATGACATAATCATCCTAAGTCCAGATTGGGAATCCCATCTTCCGTGAGTTCAGGCTGTTATTAATTCTCTGTGTGAGACAGGCTTCACAGCCAATCCAAAAAAGTGCGCCATTGGCCTGGAGGAGGCCAAGTGCCTGGGGTACAACATAGGACGTGAATTGATAAAACCCCAAATAAGCAAAATTTAAGCCATACAGAGATGGCCTCAGCCTGTGAATAAGAAACAAGTGCGTGCTTTCTTAGGTATTAAAGGCTACTATAGAAGGTTTATACCTAATTTTGCCTCCCTTGCAGCCTGTGGACTGAACCTAACAAAAGGTTAAAAAATTCTGTTATGGTTTAAGTGGACCCCACAGGCGGAAACAGCTTTCCAGACCCTTTAAAAACCTACTGTGTGCTCAGCCAGTGCTAATAACCCCTGACTAAGAAATGGTTTGTTCTTCAAACTGATGCGTCAGATGTGGGACTGGGGGCGGTACTGTCACAGGTATGGAAGGGTGAGGAACACCCAGTACTGTATATAAGTAGGACCTTAAACAGCCATGACAAAAATATGCCATAGTGGAAAAAAGATGCCTAGCCATTAAATTTGGGCCCCAGAAGCACTCCGATATTACCTACTTGGCCGGCAATTTTGAATTAATTACAGATCATGCTCCCCTCAAATGGATGTGTGAGAACAAAGAAAAGAATAGGAGAGTCACAAGATGGTTCTTAGCCCTGTAAGAATACAAATTTTCAATAAAGCACCGGCCAGGGACCCAAATGAAGAATGCAGATGCCTTGTCGCGGGTACATTGCCTTGTGTCCAGATATGTTCCAGCCCCGAGTCTGAAACAGGGGTGGAGGATGTGAAACAGAGTGTATGGACTGGTCATAGAAGGAAGGTATATCTGCCAGAGATACATTATGGCTACCAGGTAGCAAGCAAACCAGAAAGCGAAATGTCAGAGATCTATTAGATCTCTATGTATAGGGTTTAGTAAAACCCATTGTAAAGGGCTGGTTTTCACAGTATATATATGTATAATGTGATTTATGTGTAGAAGTTTGCATGGATGATGTATGTAACCGATTTGTGTCCAAATGCATTAAACTGATTTTCACTGTTTTGGCACAATTTTGGGACTTTGATTATTTTGCACTCATTTGAAAATTAAATATGTATCAATTTGAATTTGTAAGCACATGCCTCTTTAATTATTGTGCACAACCATGTTAATACTGCTTAAGAAAGGCTCTTAGGAGACAAAACGTCACCTTGGACCTCTTGGAATAAAAGCTTTTTTTTTTTCTACGGGAGCGCTGCGATTTTCTTGGATATATTTGGAACTCATGAAGTGAGTTGTGTATCTCTGCCACCCAATGATAATACATTTTTGGATGTGCTGCCTTTTTTTTACTACTATATATATATTATATATATATTATATATAAAATATATATATATATGATATATATATAATATATATATATATATATATATATCAGTGTATACAGAATTTTATGTGAGGATGCGCAGTTGATATTCCTGTTTAGCTTGTAGCTTGCCTGGACCAACACTGGCACAAATATCCTGATCCTAGAATTTATAGCTGGCAATAAACCAATCATCCCATTCTGCTTGTACAGGTCATGGTTTATTGCTTTGTCTTCTATAGCCTTAGGGAACAAGGGATGGGGCCAGGTGGCTAGGTAGCCAGGGATACATCTTGTGTTTTATGGAAGGCATGTTATAGTGGGTGGATGCCAACCAGGGATATATAACCCAGTGCTCTAAGAGACACAAGGCGTAAGACACCAGCCCTTATCAGGAGAGTCTGCTCACCAACACCAGCAATGAAGTCTTTCCTCACGCAACTCTGAGCAACTGAAGACCAGACCTCCTGCACTCTCCTGCAGAAGACTTGCTCAACTACACCAGCAGTTTCAGTGTCCTCCGGTTGAGTATGCACTATCCTCTCCTCTGCATTAACCTCCTCCTTTCACTGTGCTCCTAATCCTTCTAACCTCTATCTCTGCATTAAAGTAAAGACAAGTGGCAAGATGAACTGACATCTAACCACTTGCCTTCTATGTGGAAATTTAACATGGAGCTTGGGGCCCACCACCGGTTTCACCGATTCCCTGGTGGGCCAGTCTGGGTTCGGAGATGGCACAATGCGTGTCACCCAAAATGTCTTGGTACGTCACCTTTGACACGCATGTCATAGGTTCATCATCACTGCTTTATACCATTGTATGCTGTATTGGTTAAGTATTGCAAATAAGTGTATTAATAAACATGTTATATTTTATTATTAACAAGTGTGGTGAATCACCGTGTCTAATGTACTGTTCATAAGGAACAGAGAGATAGTGATGCCAAAGAAAAGGAGGGAAACTAATGAACCCCTAGTTATCCTAAGAGGCAAGGAGGTCAGTGATCCTATTCGATAATATTAGTGACCACACCACGCCCTCTAAAAATACATCATATTCATACCCACTTTTACATTGGCTTTTACACACATCTACAAGCCATCAGTGGTTTCTATTAGCGACTATTCCAAGAATGTGAACTGAGGATTTGCTGCGCAATGTCAATACCTATGTGATGGGCATCTGAAGGTGAAAAATCTTAATATCCCTTAGACACCGTTTAGCCCAAAAGTTACATTTAAGGCTAAAGCCACATGTGGCAGATTTGTTGGTGACACAGTGGGTCCATGCTCCTGTCCAGAGGTCTGAGTGTCATGATTGTGCCTGAAAAACCCCGGCTTTTGGCTCTGGTCGCTGGCCACGGCCGGTACGATGTAAATCATGGTTTTTGACCTAATACTGCGTTTCATATTACTGTGTGAACTGGGTTTATCTGGCTTATCTGTTCTGGGTGCTGATTGATTCTGGCCAACCCCCCGTGGCCGGGAATTCTTCCAGCACACTCTTAGTTAATTTTTCTTCCTTTTTGAGTGACAACTTTCTTCTCCTATCTGGTTTTTTTGTTCCTTTGCCTATTGCCTCAGTTCTACCTTTTTCTGTTCTATATAAGATTCTGCTTCCTTTGCCTTGCCTGCTATATTGGTTTTATTGCCCTATAGTTCGCCTGCACTTTTCTTGTTTTTCTCTGTGTTACTCTGACCTTTGGCTTGGACTCTGGTTACCCCTCTGTACCTCGTTGCCCGTTCTGTTACTGACTTGGACTGCCCGACTACGGTTTTGTGTTCTGTGTTTGTTTGTCCGTGTCTGTGTTGCACTTTGCGCAGTAGAGTTATTAGTCTTCTGGTTGGGGCTGGCCTATTAAGGAGTCGGGTTCCCCAAAGGGCAGGGACAGGGGCTGGGACCAGTGTCAGGGCCCACTTGTTCGTGTCTTTGTGTGTGTCCCTGACAGTCCCTGACACTGAGACCTTTTTTTTTTTTTTTTTAGAAGGATGTGATTTATTTCTGTACATTTCAACTTTACTCCCGAGCCATGAGCTTCTGCTTCTTCAGCTTCTTTTAAGAGATCTTTTTCTTTTGAGCAACTTCCTCCTCTGGTTTGGGGACGATCTGCTCCTTTTCGGTCAGGATCATCTCGATGTGGCATGGGGAGCTCATGTAAGGGTTGATACGACCGTGAGCGCGGTAGGTTCGTCTGCGCATCTTGGGGGCTTTGTTCACCTGAATGTGCTCAATGACCAGAGAGTCGACATCCAACCCCTTCAGTTCTGCATTGCTCTCTGCATTCTTCAGCATGTGCAGGAGAAATTCTGCGCTTTTCTTAGGCCAACGTCCCCTGTGTCCAGTCCCACTGTTTGGCCTGGGCACAACGGCCAACACCACCATTGTAACGACGGAAGGGAACGCACTGCTTCTTCAGAGTGACATCTTTTAAATATTTGGTGGCCATGCGGATGTGCATGCCCTTAATAGCTTGAGCTGTCTCACGAGTGTTCTTGAAGTGCACTCGCAGGTTTGAGCCCCGGGCCTTGCATGATTTTGTTGGATTTTCAGGGTCAAGCGAGTAGCGGACCATTTTGAGAGATTACCTCAGGCCGCGCAGGAAGAGCGAGACCTTTTTTTTTAGGTTACACTGAATTTATTTTTGTGATACCATGAAGTCCTTACTTTACTAAAAATCTAACCTGTAGCAATAAACCCTACATTAACAGATATAAAAGCATGGTCTATGACATCAACATGCTAGAACAATAAGTACTGCTATTTTCTTTCAAATGGTTCTAATAAATGTGTTTGCTGAAGTATCAAAAGCCTCCAAACAGAAGTCATGCTTGCCTGGGGATGAATAACAGCATGTTTGTGCCTGTAATGCTTGGAGACGTTGTTTCTGAGCAGTTCATCTTTATGTAAAGATTGTCTTAACAATACTTCCAAAGTTCCCTAAGGCCTTGGCACATTTCCCAATGCCAACTAAGCAATGGAAAGCAGTGACATCTGTATATTTATCTTCTAGCTCTCAATATTTTCCCTGCTAAAAGTATAATAAATGTAGAATAACACAACAGAAACTGCAAACATCTCTGGCAAGTATTTGGAAGAGACTACATATAGGGCATATATAGTTCATGCTTTGGAGGCATAAAATATGATTCGAGTAATGTGGCTAGGAAATATTCCAAAGCCCACAATAGTGCAGCAGCCGACAGGGCAATGCCTATAATGAGAGTGAAGAAAAGTTTATGGTACACATTAGATCATAGTCGGCTGAACCCATGAATTTTAGCACTATTTTAATGACTATGGAGGTCTCTGATTGATTTTTGTTGTCAAAGATGTCTGTCAGCAAATAATTACCATCTCCTGCTCAGCCAAGTCTGATATGTACTGTATATCTATTAACTAGATGGCTGAGAAAGATGTCAAGTAGTATGTTCGAAGGCAATACTATTAAAGGGGTTTTACCACGATGTAATGTTGACGTGGGATCCTCCAAAATGGGTATTTAATCACTTTTCTAAATATATGTGATTACAAAAAGTGAAGCCTCTGAGAGCTACAGCATTTCTCAGTCCCCCTTAGTTAGACACGACCAGAGGAGCTGACAATCCGCGCTTGCGTGAAACAATTCTTATCTGATGACAGTCAAGGGACTGGGGAGAAAGTGCAGTGTATGAGCCTGTGTCTTGCTGTATAGATAATCCACTTTTGTAATATTATTATTTGAGTTAAGTTTTGAGATGCTCCCTTATTCCTCACTCTCTGCTCACCCCATCCCTCTCAAACCTGCAGTGTTCATGACTCAACATGATTTGTATTTCTACTCTGTGCTGATAAGAAGGTAAGTAACTCACGTCCAGGCAAAACCCCTCCAAGGCTAGATTTAAAATCCTTACAACTTATGCTGAGGCATTTATGAAAGAACAGGGTATGTGATGGGAAATGTCAAGATAGCTCTTCAAGATAGCTAGAAAATTCCTTCCATAAAGACTTTATCCTTAGGATATTGTCAAACATGCGATTATTGGGGCATTACATACCTGGAATCGGCTTAGAAGAATATGATGTGACCTTTGAAAATCACTCAATCTTTTAATTACCAAATAACTATGCAAGCTATAGTAGGAATCAAATGTTGGATTTTAATGGCGAATACCAGAAATTCCTAATAGAGACCTTCACTCTTAAATCAAATGCTCACAGCTGTTTTTCCTATTGAAATGAATGGAGAGGTGGCAGTGCTGGTGTACAGCCTTCCCCTTTGAAGTCTATTGTATTTGGGCCTCACTCCTATTGCCTTTAAGTCATACAAGAGTAGAATACACCTGGATACTTTGAAAAAGGTAGTCTGATGTATACAATGGGGGACCCATATCTTGTGTTTGAAACTTGCAAAACAAATGGGAATTAGAAAAGAGTTATATGAGTGACTACATAACAATAATACTTAATTTGTCAAAGGCAAGCTTAAACTCAGTTAACTCTCTATGATTAATACTTAACTTGTATTGCTATAACTATACTCAATAAAATAAAGTAATATTAAAATTGCATCACAAGATCCTCACCAAGATTTAATCCTAAAGCCAATGTCTAGAGATCCAACAATGATATCTATCTCATCTCTATCAGTGTGTGTTTATATATCTCGTGCTCATAGAAATTTGGGGTTAATGAACTCCCTTATTAAAATCACAGAGCAACCTCCTTGACTAGATACTAGATATAGAAATGGTAGTTCAAGCCTCTCAAACAATCTCCAATTCATAGAAATCAGGGGACACATTAAGGGCCCGTTTACACGGCAATGGACAAATACCGGTCGGTTTATCCGATCAGTATTTGTCCAGTTTGTGTGCCGTGGGAGGGGGGGGCTGCTTTTCTCCGCGATGAGCGGAGAAAAGCCCTCCCCCTTCCCTTGCACATATTCCATCCGAAAACCGGACGGAAGAATGTGCATGTAGAATCTTTCTCGGGCGGCCTGCGGGCAGAAAAACCGCCGGGCGGAAGCCCGTGCAGTGGGGACTGCTTCACAGTGTTTTCCATAGAGCCCCGTTGTGCTCGTTTGCAGCCAGTTTTTTAGACGGTCTGCAAAACCGCAAACCATCTGAAAAACCGTCCGCAAACCTGTGCCGTGGGGACATGGCCTAACTCCCTCAATATATTATCAATAATGACTGGTGATAACTCAGGCTTCAGAAGGAAAATAAAATAAAAAGTGAACTCCCTCTCTGAGAAATGTCTCGGAGTAAGTCACAACTACTGCCTACAAGTATCAAATGCTGTATAAATCTGCAATGGCTAGGATAGCAGGCTGCTATTAGGAGGAATCTTGCTGCTGATTAAAATGAGATACCAGAGAACTGGCGTCATCAGAGGCTAGAGGTATAGAAATTATATCCTCCACTAGTGTTCTAGTTAATGTATCCCCTGATTTCTATGAATTGGAGATAGATTGTTTGAGAGGCTTGAATTACCATTTCAATACATAGGATCTAGTCACAAAGAGGTTGCTCTGTGATTTTAGTAAGGGAGTTCATTAACCCCGAATTTCTATGAGCCCGAGATATATAGACACACACTGATAGAGATGAGATAGAAATCATTGTTGGATCTCTAGACATTGGCTTTAGGATTCAATCTTGGTGAAGATCTGGTGATGCAATTTTAACAGCACTCTATTTTGTTGATTATAGTTATAGCAATAAAAGTTAAAGGAGTTGTCTCATTACAGGCTTTCAGCCTAATTCAATGCTTCTGGCAGCAAAGGATTTTTGAATTCAGGGGCGTGCTTCATGTTTGCCTCTTCTCCTCCCTCTTCCCCCCTCCCCTCAGCACACAGACAGCTCTCCTTCTATACAGCAGGGGGAGAGCGAGGGGGTTTGCTGCCAGAGTTAACCCTGTGTGTGCCTGCTAGATCAGCTGCACTGTCAGTTCCACGGAGACTGGAGAGGGCTGATCTATGAGTGTGGAGAGGTCTGTGATGCTAATAGCAGAGCAGGGGGGATGTAAGTGTTTCTATACCCCCTGCTTAGCATACAAATCTCCAGCAACAACAAACAACCCCTATCAGAACAGACACAGGGCAGCTGTGAAGTGTGTTACTATACTCAGGATGTGTCACTAATACAGCAGAGCATGAACCATTCACATGCCTCCCTGATCTGTTCTATTAGTATAGTCAGAGCTCCACAGACACATCATGATTATAGTAACACACTTCACTGCTGTCACATCTATTGATCAGCCTCACCTCTGCTCTCCTCAATCTGTGTAGAGAGCACAGGGTTAATCCACACAGACAGAAGCCAGAGCGCTCCCCCTCCCTTCCCTACAGAAGCATACTGTGCAGGAGGGGCTCTGTGCTCTGACCTGTATTTGGAAACTGATGAGTCACCAACCCTGACAGCCAGTGAGATAAAGATCAACAGGTCGGCTGCTATAGGGATTTCAGGAGCTGATGCACTACTACTAACAAGGATAACTCAAAATCAGTAGGACATTTGTAATGAACATATATTACAAAGCTGCTTGTTGTAAAAAACCCAATCATTGTAGCGAGACAACCCCTTTAAGTATTAGCTTCATAGAGAGTGAAATGAGTTTAAGATTGCATTTGGCAAATTAAGTAGTATTAGTCATATCTTGTGTTTGGCACACAAAGTCTATGTCACAATGAGCATAGTCCAAAAGGGACTAGGTTTAGTCTATAGAGTTCCATGGCTCTGCCATGATATATTGAATCCTGACATATCCTGAAGATGTACAGCCAAAATGCAGTAGAAATGGGCCTTTACAATAAAAACAGAGCACTGACTGTTGGCCACTTTCCATGATTCTGATAGACTACAATCAAGAGAGTCATAGCCAGCTCTCTGTCCATTTCAAAGGGACATTACTGTGGAAAAACAGGCAAAATACAGGTTAAAAAACAAAAAAAGCCCCTGAAACGCCTCCCTATGGACAGGGAAGGGGAATTTTGGGGCCCCAGGGATGAAAATTGTCGCCCTCGTGATCAGTAGTGGGACAAGATCGGGACCCCGGGGAGACAGAACAGGAAAAACGGGTTTTGACAGTGGAGGGACAGTGGATTTGGACCTGCAGACATGACTGCAGGAACAATTGAGACACAGCAGACTTGGACCAGCAGGCAAGACTGCAGGAACAGTAGAGAAACAGCAGACTTGTACCAGAGAATGGGGGAAAAAGATACAGACACCGGGTAAGGAAAGCGGGAGACTTGAGGCCAACAAAAATAGACGGGGACTAAAGCATAAAACCAAGGGAAGAGAGGGCATAATCACAGAGGGTTAGGTTGTACCAGGCAGGCAACAAATTTAGGACTAGAGCTACAGGAACACAGGAACTCTGAGGACACAACCTTTGGCTTGGACCTAGATGCACCCTCAGAAACTCAGGGCCCAGACTGGAGGCAGTGGGGTTTTTTAGCCAGCCCGGTGGAAATGAGCTCAGCTGAGGGGGTACTGATGCAGAATTAAATTACCAGCGGGAAACGAAAAGAAAGCTTTTCTTAAGGCCGGGCCCTTTTGGGAATACGAGCGATAGTTTCCTGAAAGAGCAGGGCCAACAAGAAACTTCCTTCTTTTAGGGGGAAACCCCAGGAACTTAAGGCAGAGCTGGGGCAATAGGACAGAAACTCAGTAAAATGGAAACCAAAGGCTGAACGGGGAGGATTACCCTTTTGGCCCCGGGCAGCTTCAAAGGGACATACATCTGTCTTTGCTTGCTGTCCACAGCTTGTACCACTGAAAAGGGGAGGGGTTAGAGGATTGTTCAGAGTCAGAGGGACCTGAAAATACTTGCAGAAAACCCCCCTTTTAGGGTTGGAGGACCCAACACGACGGATGAGGGGGTAGACACGGATCAGGGTACATCCCTTCTAGAAGAAAACAAACGACTGCGGTGCTTTTTCCCAAAAAGGTGGCCAAAACTGTATAATTTTAAAGGGAACCAAAGACAATCCAGTCAAGGGTGCAGCGAGAGCAACCTTTCAGAGGAATGCACTCTCCAAAGCAGACATACTCTGGGTGGGGCTTGTGATCCCTTATGTACTGTTGTGAAGCTGGAGGGTAAGAACTCTGTCCAGGTACTTGGCTTACAAGTTGTGGTATAGTTGTGGTGCTTGACAGAAGACTTCACACAAATCAAAAATGGATGTGGTAACAGGACTAGACAGGTCAGAAGAAAATATGGCTGATGCTGGGACAGGATCAGATGAGTCACATCTGGTCAGGGCATGTGCAGGAACAGGACTTTCAATGGCAGCAGGAGGGGGAGCTACAGCATGGTCCACAGTTCACTGTGTATGTTATACAATTAAACCATTTATTGTTTGAAGGAGCTTCAGGAGGGGGCGTTTTTGGGAAAAACTTTTAGACTCTGCACTGGAAAAACTGCTCCTGAAGGATTCCTTGATGGGCCACTACAGCTGCAAAGTCATGGAGCTCTGGCAGAGGCACATGATGGACAAGCCTTACATCCAATGGATCGATGGCTTAAGAATACTGTCACATTTCAAAGGGACTTTATTGAAGAAAAACAGGCAAATACAGGGTATGCTGACGTCCCCGGGAAAAACTCCATGGATGGGGGAAAGGGCTTGGGGCCCAAAAAGGGAAAGATCTAGCCACAGCGGGGAAAATCAAAAACACAGGAAGGGGGAGACAAAGGAACAATGGAGTCCAGCAAGCACATGTGACATAGGCATGACAGCAGAAACCGCAGACTTGCAGAGTGACAGCAGGAACAGTGGAGGAACAGCAGACTTGGACCAGCAGCGGACGCAGGGGAAAAGTGGGAAACGCAGACGGGCCCGCAGACAAGGTAGATGGAACACCCGGACTAACTCCAGGGAAAACATAGACTTGAGGACCAGGGACACAGCAGACAAGGACTAAAGTCAGGGAAAAAACAGCAGACAGCAAAGGTCAAAACCAAAAGCAACAAATGTGGGCATTTTCCACTGGAAAAACAAAATTAGAGGGAAAGGCCTTTGTGAAACCCAAAACCCCAGCATGCACACGAAACTCAACCCATGAAAGGGGGTGTATTTTGGGTTGCTAACTGCCGCAAGGCTGGTTGATCTTTTGCAGCAAGAGACTCCTAGGTCACTACCCGTGACACGACTTCTTGCGCCTAGATTCAGCGTAGTAAAAATTTTGGCAGGCAGGAAAATAGTCAGGGACAGGCAGAAAGGTCAGAGCAGGCAGTAAGCAGCGTGGTCAAAATAAACAGGCATGGAGGCCTGGTACACGGAATAACAAGAATAGCGCAAACTCCACTCAACACAGCAGAGGAGCCGGGGAAAAAGAGGGGGCAGGAAGCTAAGGACACTACACATCCATGGCCGCTGAGGGCCAGGGCACATGTGACATCTTTAATTTGGGGGCGAGCTGGGTTTTACAGCTCACCAGGTAGAAGAAGTAGCTAGGGGTTTGGGACTGATCCGAGTTTTCAGTTGCCATGCAAAAACGGGCAAGCAAGGCCAGATTCCAACCCCCGACAAAAGGAAAGTTACTACAAACTTTAATTTTTTTTAAAGGGGGCCCTGGTATTTTTTTTGTTGTTACCTTCAAACGGCTAGAAGGGGAGTCAAAATACACCCAAAAGGGACTTTAGCTTTGTGGCTTACTTAAAAATAATCAATATGATGCCGTTTTTGTATAAATAATATACAAAATGCTGTGCACAGCAAAGGCCAATACTTTCATAATGGCTTTCAATTCTGAAAAAAAAACTTTTGGGGGTATTCCCCCAGATAGGGGCAGGACCATAATGGGACTTCACCATCAGACTTTATGGCAAACAGCAATATGCCCTCAAAGTACATGGGGGGCGAAAAAATTCAACCCCTTTACATTTTTCAACTTTTTTTATTCAGCCTTGGGAAATCAGAAAAATTCATTTTTTTTTTCTCTTAATGTACACTCTGCACCCCATCTTGAAAAAAAAAAACAAAAAATACTTTGCAATTTTATTTAAAAAAAAAAACGAAAAACCCCCAAATTTATAAGTATTCAACCCTTTGCCAGTATTGATAAAGCACCCTTTTGAGCTAGCCATGGTCTTCTTGGAAGTGATCAACAATTTTTCCACCTGGATTGGGGCCTTCCATTCTTCCTTTTCAATCCCCTCCATTTTCCCCAGGGTTGGGGGGTGAAATTTGGGGACAGCCATTTTCCAAATCCCCAAATGCTCAATTGGGGGGTTTGGTCAGGGCTCTGGGTGGGGCCCGTCAAGAATGGT